>JAHZMV010002947.1:0-38671 GCA_027743765.1 Coecobrya sp. COE2 | reverse complement strand
GAAACACCTACACAATATAACTAGCAATTAAGTAATTTACCTGATTATAACATGTAAATACGGGCCTTACTTAATAAGGTTACAAATATAAAATAAAGGGCAATGAAGGTGCTAAAGCATTCATTCATCGCGTTAATGTAAATTTTATTCAGTCCTAACAAATTTTTTTTCGAGATATCAACATTTTACTATACTACTACATCTTTCGAATTCATCTATATTCAATATAGGTTTTTATTGCATTTAAGAAAAAAATGCATAATATATTTGGTAAAATGGAGTGTGTGCGACAACCAAAAGAATATGAATTTGAAATCGACATTTCTGTCGCGATTCACCCCGTTGTGGTGAGATTAAGGCAGTTGGGATGTTGCCCGTTATCAATGACAAAAACCACCAAGAACTACTTGGGTGTTTCATATATTGACGTTAAATACTCTTTCAAACTTTTCTCTTTTTCTACACTGTACTCAACTATCCTCATTTTAATTTACAGTCTGATATCTCTGAATGTAATAGTGAATGATGTTTACTCGGGACATTTTAGAGGACTTATAATACAGACCGAGTATAAAATAATCATTATCAAAGTATGAGAAAACCACTTTCCGCGAAACTTGGAACACTAATGCAAGTGAATTTTTTTCTTCTTCAGGGATAGAGACTCACTGCAACTAAATTTTGTCGGCTGGGCAATGGATTCTTTTATCACAATTTATTTCTTGTGGCTCTTTCTAAACCCAATCATGATAAGCATAAGATCCCAACACTTAGCAGAGTTTATGAAGAAAATAGTGGATTTTTCAGTAAAATTTGAAAGCATTTTTTCAGAAAAGGCTAATTTCACTTTAACAAGAAAGGATATTAGCTCAACCCGCATGATCAGTACTATTATCGGAATAATTTTCTGTTGTGTTATTCTTTACTTGTATCTTCCATGCTTACTTCAATTTAAACTTGAAGGTGCAACTCTTTGTACTTCAAGTAATGAGAGAAATCAAGCATGGCTGGGATTTTCAGGCGTTGTTTTAGGATTTACTACTGGCTTCTATCAAGACACACTGATGATAAGCCTTTTCCACGTCATCCATACTATGCTTTCAGAGGCAAGCAGTCTGGTACCGTAGATTTAATTTTTAATTACATTAATATTTACAAAATAATTACCGTTTTTGTAGGTTGAAAGAGGAATGAAAAATCGTTGTGCTCAGTATGCAGTGGAGAACAAAGATATCTCTAATTGGATAAATTTAGGTCGTTCTGTAAAGACGCAAGCAGATCTATTTTGTACTATTGTTGGACCATGGGAGTTGGGTAATTTACTGTCAAACTTTTTGACATGGATTCTTCTTGCTTTTATGTTTGTAAATGCGTCGCGTTTAGAAAACATAGTTTTGGGATCTGGTGCATTTTTTTGCTGTTCAAATATCTTTCGATTACACTTGAAAACTAGTTCGGAAAGGCGAATACGGAACGTTGTAAGACAGTATTATATTGAATGCATTGCTACAAATGGCGATAAAAAATTAATTTGATATTAAATTGAATTAGGAAAAGCGAATCCGTCATTTAATTGTTGGACTTAAGGCAAAGGATTTTGTTACTGAAACGGAGGTAAATTTTTATTTCAGGCATTTATCAGCCATTAAAGGATTCATATTAGGTACCTGATTACTAATACTGTATTTTTAGCGAGCGTTCTTAACAAGTACAATGGCTTGCAAACCGATTCAGTTCCATTTGTGCAATTTGATTACTTTGGACAGCCGCTTAACAGTTTGGGTAAAAATATATGCATAACTTTTTTCTGTAAAATCATAATTCTTATATATCGATATCATTTGAAACATATTTTGCATTAACTAGTTAATTGGCGGAGTTGTCACTTATTTGATGGTTTTGCTACAGTTTCAAGAACTGGGATCGACTGGTTAAGATTTTAAAAGATATTATGGGAATATTTAATATTATAATGGTAATGCACAAGATGAGCTTATATAGAGATTGGGTCTAGATTTTTATATTGAAGGATGGAGGAGTTGTTATTATAATATCTGAAATTTCAAAATAAAGCATTGATTTTCTTTATCTTGTTTGTTAACTTTGTTATACATCGCAATTTTCCGATAAGTCTGCATGGAGTCTATAAATTAAAAGGTTGTCATTTGTAATATAAGGAATGTAGCCTTTGTACAAACATTCATCTTATTGTACCAGGTTGTTTTAATTCCCAAATTTTTTATGTATGCTAATTGCATTCTTATTCAGCGGAGAGGCTATGGTAAATTAATTAGATATTATTACGTCAAGTTGTTTGTAGGAGAAATGCATTGCTGATAGAACAATATTTTATGCACTCCTATTTACACAAGCAAAAATGAGAAATGAATGGCGGCACCGTACTAGAGTGCTTTATACTATCCTTTGTTTGCCAGTAGATCAGTGGTGAGTTTAAGCTGTTTGGAATTACTTCGGATAGATGGATTTTAGTGGCACATACCTTGGTTCTTGGTATTTGACTGATGTTTATGTCATAGTCCAGACACAAACAAAGCAAATTATGGGTAATTTTTATAGATGCTGTTATCGTCTTTTGATCGACATTACCATAATTGAAATCGCGTTAAAAGATTAAAATATATTTGGGAGCAATTATAGTAATTTTGTAGATATCGTTAATATTACTACTACTACATTGGAATGTTAGAGAAAAATGTTTCTAATCCTGCGTCGAATTTTGCATAGGGCTCCATAATATGTAGATAGGTTCAAAAGTTAAATATAAAAGAAAATAAGCCACAATGAATCCGGAAACTGATATTTATATTCAGCTATTGAGAAAGTTTGAGATGGAGGCAAGAGAATCGCATATTTTTTCTAGACGTACCGAAGACAACGCAGCAAAACAGCTTTCCATACTAACAGAGGCTTTCCTGATACCTTTAGGGGTGCTCAGATCATTTGGGAACAATCCTTTGTTTTTTACACGTGTCAAACATGACGGTACAATTTATCGCAGATTTGAGTACAGAAAAGGATCTTTCTTAACAATATTATCATTCTTCTTACAATTGAGCTATATAACTGCATTTGTGTTTTTGGCTTATCGCCTCGTTAACGGAGACTACGACCCAAGTATTCTACCAGGCACAGGAACGTAAGTTTCTAGCCATTCCCATAATTTGTTTCCAAACATTAAACATGAATGAAATTATTGACGCACGTTTTTAATTCTAAATAGAAAAACAAAACCCAATTCTGAAAATGCTAACGGATTAATGACGGCTTTTCTGACAACATTTTTCCTGGCAGCCGGGGGTGGAGCTACTGGTAGTTTTATTACTAATGCTAAATTGGCACAATACCTAAACCAATGGAAAGATCTAACTTTTACTTTTTCACGAGTTTTTCATGGAAAATACATAGACTTCCGGTACATTAGTCGGGAATCAAAGTCCATGCTCATATATGCCTCTTGTTTGTGCTGCTTTTACATAATTTGGGCAGTTACGATCTTTAAAACATGCATTTTTAATCTTAATAATAACTGTACTTGGATGGAACGAGAGCAATCAATCAGTATTGTCTTTTTTGGTTGCTCTAGCATGCTCAACACCACATTTGAGCAATTTAAGCTTGTCTTGATGTTAAAAACGATAAGACATACATTTTCACAAGTAATCTAATTGCATATTATGGAAATATCTATCTGCATGGTGTTTCAAATATATTTTAAAGCGATACTTACATTCCTCTAGATTAAAGGAGCACTCGAGGAATCAAAATTTAATTTCTCCAGTGGACAATATAATCTGAGAGCCTTGTTCAATTTAATTTATGGATTACGTGCGCAGAATCTATTGCTCTTGAAAATCTTTGGAGCATCTCAACTGTTTGTTTTATTTTTTCTCTTTTGCCTGATTATAATTAATTGGATGATGATACTACAATTTTCCACAGGGGATATTTCTGATTCTCTCATATTCGTTGTCATTTCCATTGGCTTTGTTCAAGTTTTTCGCATTGCAATGATAACTATGCTATCGGAGAAAATAACAAAAGAGGTAATTTTTATACACATAAATTAAGACATTCAGCTGTATAGGATATATAATACATATTTGCAATCTGTAGGAAAGAGACCTGATGGATGTAATCTCTAGTATTAAACCACCTAACACTAAAGCACAACTCGAAGTAAGCATGATTCTAAAAGAAGATTTCATACATAATTCTAGTAAATGTCATCATCACAATATTTAAAAAAATATTTTTTCAGATACAAATTTTTGTCAATTTATTGACTCTAAAGCCAATTGAGTTTACCTTGAAGAGTGCCATTATACTTAAACGCACTGTGTTTCTAGCAGTAAGTAAAGCAACTTTACTACAAATTACTAGGGTCAAATTATGATATCCGAGTTGCATATGCCGTATAATTTTGTATAAATGTTTTCTGTAGCTGATGAGCAATTCCACTACATATCTCATTGCTATCTTGCAATCTTGGAGATGTATCGAGCAGGGACTTTGTTTCAGCGGATTATTCTTCCCTAAGTAGCAACGTTACCCGAGAACTAACAAATTTCTAGTATTGATTGATAAAAACTAATCAAATCCTCTATAAACATTGCACACATCTCAGTATTTCATAAGGCAAACGGAAAACGTCAAGCAAAATCATTTAGAGAGAAATATTTATAGCTGCCTCATGAATTCAATGGCAGCTCTTCAGATGATATGTTGCTCTTTGCCCATGGCATTATCCATTTAACAGCATGACTACAAATTATCCGTGTGTCTTGCTCTTGTACAGTACTTAAAGTCTTAAGAATACACGCACGAGATAATTTAGTTGGCTAATGCTCATAATGATATTCAAAGCTTGTTTTCTTGGAAGAACTTCATGATGAGGTTGAATTCAGAAGGTATAAGGACCTGTCCTAATAAATTACCGCTTCAAACTTAAATGAGGGTGTATATATGCATGCAAGACGTAAATTGGCGATCTTGGATGCGTCAGTTTTTCCCTCTGTCGTTATCGTAAAAATAGGATGATAAATCTCGACGAGAAATCCCTTCTCTACATAAAAATACTACTCGTATTCATCAATTTCCCCTCGTTTTCCCGTTTCCTCGCTACTGCTATCCCCGGTTTCCATTTCAGTTTGCTCTTATACGAGTGCATGAATTTACGCATTATAAAGCCATTGTTACCGCTACCCCCTAGGCAAGCCATACATACGCATAACGGTTTTCTGCATATGGATATATATTTTTGTGTACCATGTTCAATGTTGTTTGCTATTATGATTATGTATTATTATATTCAGCTTCAACCCAACCATCTCGTTTGTGTGTATATACCATTTATGCGTAAATATATTGCACATCTTTTAATATTACACTCGTACACCCAAATAAAAATACTTTATAAACTACAAACCGTTGGGGTGGAAAAGCAGAACATAAAATTTGATTCGAAAAATCGTCTTTTCATCGCACTCTATAGAGGAATACAAATGCGCTTTGAAAGAGAGAGATGCATTGAATACAGCAACAACAACGCGATGCACACTGAAGAGAGAGAGAGAGGCAAAGTGGTACGGTGTGGTTTGTTGGCAGTGATTGTGTAGGTAAAATAAAATAGAAAAAAAAGTTGAGAAAAGCCGACTCATTCACTCTACAATGTACTCTGTACTCTGACAAGATTCCGGTCACAAATCAGAGCAATATTTTTTTCTTGCAGTCAGTCGAGTTATACCTGCTGTCTTGCCTGTCTAAACATTGGATGCATATGGATTCATGGAAAAAGGCACAAGACTTTTTTTTCGTTTTGCTTACTCAACCACCAGGTCTTTGAAGAGTGAAGTATACTTGGTTGGAAACTTGAACACTTTCCACTTTTCCATTACAATGCATTATTGCAACAGCGCGCGATTCTCTCCCTCTCTCTCCTCTATTGCTTGCATTCACTTTCTCTGTGGATTCCTTTAACAGTTTCACGTTTCTTGGATATCATTCTACACCAACATTATTATGAGTATATGAGAAAGAGAACCTCAGACATTGCTGTTTGTGTTTGTAAGTGGTAGACGGTTGAGAGACTGACTTGATAGTTTAAAGGATATATATATTTCCTTAAATAAAGCAAGAAAAAAATGAACCCTCATGCGGGTAATTCCCCCTTGAAAATACATGAACAAGAAAATTTGAATGCAAGCTAGCATTCCCATCATCGATCCAAAACTTTGGCTACTCGGTGGGATTCGGGTCGATTCACATTCGGGGTCTCTATCCTCCACTATACTAACAAAGCATACATACCTCTACCTACCTACATACATCATTCATGCATGCCTATTATGGACTCATGATGAGTCTTTTCATAATATTTCTTTTTTTATTTAAGATTCGCAGCACAGCAGTTCCCAGTGTTTCGAAACCTCATAGAAAGTAATATGGTATTTCAAACAAATTTTATATAATATTTTGTCTGCAAGTAAGTATAGCACACATTTTGATGCTTATCGTGCTCCAGAAAGAAAATACACACATATGCGTACATATATGTACGCGTAATAGTACCTTGATCAGGGATAAACAAGGGAACTTAATCCATGATTCAGATGATCATTTTTCACAATATACCTTCTATATTATGAAGCAGTAAAACCTAGATTTAATGCCAACACACAGGGTAACTGCATAAGCATTCTAGGTATATGTAGACCTTTTGTCTGCACTTACATAAAAAGACTGTTCCTATGCCGTGTTTTGTAAAAATCACATACGCATTCTTTCTTTTATTAATAACAATGAAAGCAGCTTTGGGTTTATGAATTTTGAGCAGGGGGTGATTTTTACCCTTGATCTAATGCCGGGAAGTGAACACATGCATGCAGTTTCGACCTTCATGACAATAAAGCAGAAGAATGAATGAATCGAAAAAAAATAAAATGAAAAGGTCTTAAAAGGGAACGCACGCACAGAAGCTTTATATACACAGATTTTTATACACTGTATGCATGTGTATGTATGTCATGCATGTATGAAATTTCATACGATATATGAAATATAATGACGATAATGTTTTGGTAAGTGCCCATTCCTCGGACCTTCAAGGGTACAAACGTTCATTTACCAGATCGATCACATCTCACATTTTTACCACCGTAGTTCCAAAGATTCCTACACACGTTACATACAAGGTCTCATTTAATTGTGATTCTTTCTCGTTTTAATATTAATTAGAAAATAGCCAGAGTACTCCATATTTTCTTAGAAAGCTATTTGAATAAATTAGATTTTGTGATTGTCATCGTCGTCATCTCTGACTTAATAATAATAAATAACTACTAAATAGTTCCAGAGGAAAGAAGATTATGTGCCTATCTTCAAGTCGTAAAAGAAGGAAAAAGAAATGAGAGAAGTGAAACGAAAGATTACATAATCAGTCATTCTTCATTTTCTGTTTGATCTATTAAGCATATAAGAGCTTTTATGTGGTATAGTGATCCCGCCCCATCATGAAAATGAATCTTTGCAAGACAGCGGAACTTCAGAAATATTTCTCGGTTTTAACAGTACAAGTGTTATCACTGCGTTCCATAAAAAGACTGCCACGCCAGTTTGGCCGGATAGTTATGCTCCACTGTGTCCTATTATTCCCGTAAAAGACAACAAGGAAAAGTCAGGAACTTACAGCCGTATATTGCATGTTTCGTTATTAAAGAAAGGAGTAAAATTGAGCTGAATCATCCACAAAACCAGCGTGATCCTTCCTTTGCATAGGCTTCTTTCTTTTCTTGTGACAACATCTCTTGCACACAGCATTAGTGCTATCAAGATCATCTTATTCTCCGAAAATTGTGCTACCACACTGGAGGAAGGGAACTCGTGGTTCTGTGTAATCATAATCATCGTCGTCATCATCATCATCACGCATCAGTATCATCTTGCCCAGCAGTCAAGAGAGCACGTTACATACATTAGCGTGTAAGTATTGCTAACACGTATCAACATTGGTAAGGAGAAAGATGCCCACGTTTTTGTATTAAAGTATGCACGTATCACCACATTATCATACATAGTAGCAATCCTACTAGGTAGTTTGTGAGTAAGTTATCTTTTTATATGGAGTCCTCGTCTAATATAACATTATTTTAACACTTTCTTGATTCCCTTGCTTTTTTTTCTGGACAAGCTCCACACACGATCTTACATGAGGCTGCTTACTACTCTAGACCGCTTTGCTATACCGCTATCACCACGACCACTTATACTTTACTTTTGCTCCTTTCCGGGATTTTTACTTGCATCTTCTTTTCTTTCAGAAAGCAGAGCACAAGTTCTGCACTGCCGGTGCGGTGTTTCATGATACTTGCTGATGCTGCTGCTGAGGTTGCTGCTGGCTGCTGACACAACTATGCTACTACTTCTCTACTAATATGTTATCTTTCACTTGCTGCCGATGCTTAACTAGTGCATACTGCTCCTCATACTTCTTCTTACCACTCTATAGTGCTAGAATTCTCTACAAGCCTACTTGTACATTGAAAGCACATCCATATATGGTACGTTAAGTAGCAGAGAAAGAAAAACCATTGCTTTCTCGCCTGGTCTTACAAGTCATCTTTCTCTTTAGCCTTTTCTCTATATATGATGTTCATAACGCTTAAAAGAAGAATGCACAGAACACAGGGAATAATGCGATTTGGTGAAACATTATAGGTTTTATATGCAAGTCTCCAAAAAGATACTCTCTAAAAGAGATCTACTTCTACTTGGATTGTATAAGGTTGGTGGATGGAATAGGGAGAGAACAAGAAAATAAGAGACTTTTGTATGCGAAGATAATATGGAAATGCGGGAGTGAACATATGAATGAATGTATATGTACATCTGCTGGCGTAACAAAAAAATGTATCTTGCTTATCAACAATAGGAAAAGTATATATGTTTTACAAGTGAAAATAGCATTTCACTTTTTTTGTGGAATGGTTGTATTTTATTCCCGTTTACACTGGGCATTGTAATAATGATGGTATTGTAATACATGCCGATATAACATATATGATGCCTCTTCTTCCAGTAAAAATATACAGATATGAGGAGTATATAAAAACTGAAATGTACATAGAGAGATAGATAGAAGTTAGAGGAGTTTATGATATTTTTGTATTATCATTGTAGGGGAAAGCAAAAGCAGCATTTCAAATGTGTAGACAGCTATCTCCAGACAACATCATGTGATGTGAAAGCTTTATACGACTGCTCTGTCTCTGTATTAACCTTATTACAGGCAACTACGCGATACAGACTGAAAAGCAAAAAGCCTGTATGTACTTATAATACTGGTGTTTTGTGAATATCGTGCACACTACTACTCACTTGGCCAACTTAAGCTCAGTCACTCTCTCGGACCACTTATTAGAACAACCACTACTGCTGCAATAATATACGTTTCTACAATGGGTTCCAACAGGACAACAGTGATACAGAAACTGCTGGAGAAAAAGAGAGGGGGCCCGGCGTACTTTTTACGGACCACATATTATAATATCTTCTAGTAGAGTAGTAGTAATATTAGCAGCCGTCGCGAGCTGTTGTTGTTGAGAGAACAGTGAGTGTTGTGTTGTACGCTTAAAACAATTATAACAGCAGTAGTAGACCAGCAGCAGCAGCAGTGCATCTAGTAGTAAGTAGTGGTATTCATCGTTCTCTTTCACTAAAAAATACTACATGTTCTGCTTTATTGTTATAGAAAAAATGTGAATAACAGTGAGTAAGAGTGAATGGAAGTAAAAGTGTTGAAAAAAAATTGAGGAGTCTTTTCTCTCCGCGATATATGCATTTGACACGCTAATACGTAATATAATATGTAAAGCAATGAACAAGAGAAAAAATGCCTGAGAACAAGGCATAAATAATATTGCTATATCCCCAAAGTGTACAAAGTGGTAGTAGCAAAAGGATACTAAAACAGGCAGAGGGAGATTTAGTGAAGCTGTGTGTTTGTGCTACACAAGCGGAGAACGACGGTCAGAAGCTAAAAGTCAGTAAAAATGAATAAAAGAAAAATGCAAGCAAGTTTCATTCTTAGAGAAAGAGAAAAAATAAAATAAACAAGGCAGTAGCAACAACAAGAAACATTTTGTATTTTTTTCTGTGTTTGTGTTTTGTACAAAATGTGAATCTATGATGACGGTCGGTCGGTAAAGTGAAAGCGTTGTTGTTTTTTCTGTTTAATAGCGCACAACCAGAGAAAATGCAGGACACCGCAAGCTAAAAGCAACCCATTTCTGTTTGCAGACTCATAATATTTTTAATGCAAAGTGCTGCTAACATCACCACCGCCAGCACAGTCCCTGCTATATAGTTTGTGTGTTTGGTGCCTTTTCTCGGGTGAATTGTAAGAAAGCGAAAAGGAATAATAGATAAAATTCTATAAACATAATCATTACATTGCATCGGTGAAACAGTCGACCACTGCAATAATAGCCAGCGTAAATGGCCAGTCGTCTTTGTTTAAGAAGAAAAAGTGAAGAAACCTTTTACTTTTACTACTGCTGGAGCTACCACACCGCCATCACCACTTCTTGTTAACTGGTGTTTTACTAACGTACTTTGTTTGTGATGATGTTATGGTTTCTCTTTGCCCGGAAAGCCTATCGACATGCAGGAGAGTGATAGCAGACCAAGATCGTTGGAATAAATGGGGAAATCCATATCATGTGTTATCATCACCCTTTCATTGGAAGGGAACGTAGACAAGAGTAAAAGAGATGTGAAGTGTCCAGATACGGAGTTGTAGTATGTTCAAACGTTACACACACTTTACACAATAACCACAGTAAAAATGAATGCATCCAAGCGTAGCAATAAACTTTTCTTCTTCCGGGCACACACGCACTTGTCCCCTCCTTGAAATTCTTTTATAAAAATAATTATATATACCTACCTAGCCACATATCAAATGTGTCACTACCGCCATCCAGTGCCGCTTATTACTTCACACAAAAATTACCCATGACACGTATCGTATTTTGTGCTAAAAAAATCACTAATAACTTGCCGTGCATCCTAATATAAAACGACGATATTTGCTACCTGCAAGAAAGAGACTTGATTAGAAAGTCCATTGGAATGTGTTGTAGTAGAGATAGAGCGCAAATGTTCTGCATGAATAATCTATACAAATACTTCGTTTATAGTCATTTAGCAGCATTACCATTCATTGCACATGGTTTCGCGTAACGAGTAGTATCAATTCACAAGCCTTCGGAAATATCAGGACCATTGACAGCTCAATAATACTTGCATTATTTATGGGCTAATACCTTCCAGTAATGCTGGCACATAGAAACAGGAAAAGAAGCATCTCTTTTTTCTCTTCCACTTCCGTTCCGTGTTGAAACACGTGCAGCTGCAGCCACCCGCGTTGTGAAAATATATTGATGAGCAAGATGTAAAAGAGAAAGAGACAGGATGATTGTTATAAACTTTAAAAGTAGTAAGGGCCCGAAAGTTTGTAGTGGAGCCCGTCTTCATTTTCTAGTATGAAAGCCGTGAGAAGAAAAGATGAGCATTTTTTCGTATTCGTGTAGTAGCAACCGTTGGACCAGTAGTAGTAAACAGAGATGTAGTAGCGCTAGTTCTAGTCATCATCTTGAGCAACATCATCATCGTCGTCGTCCTTGCAGTGGCTGCCTACTTGGTATTGATGACTCTCAACTGGCAAATTTTTGTTGCGCTCCAAGACCGCCACCATCAACGTCGTCTGGTGAAAGTGAGTTGAGTAGTTTGGGCAACTGTGGTAGTAGAGGCCAGTTGTTTGTATCAAGTTCTAGAGTAAGCAAGCATTGTGGCAGTGGACGATGGGTCGTTGGACTTGCTGGAAGTATTTGGCCGGTTTGTGCTCCTGGTGGTCCTCCTTCTAGCTATTGTGGTCCGTTTGTCCAAGAAGAATGTTATCAGACATTTCCAAAGGCATCCCCTGTTGTTGTTCTTGTTCAGTGTTATTTTCATACCAGACCAGGCAATGCCCTGCAAAGATTCTTGACTGATTATACTGACAAGGAACTGCTTGCGAAGGTCCTTTACGTTCCATTATTACTCTGTAGTAAAAGTGTGCACGCGGAAAACCCAAAAATTGATGAAATAATATGCAGTGACAGAGAAAGCAAAGCCAAATTAAAGAAAGTTAGTGAAAGCTATTATTATGATTATTATGTGCTACTGGTGGTGTCAGTAGTTGTTTTAACCAAACTTGCTCTCCTCTACTTGCAAGTCCACGTACTTTCTCTTGAAGCATTCAATGCTCTTACATTATGGAAACCTTTATGGAAGTGTGCAAAGGACTGTATTGTTTCTGTGCATGAACTAATCATCATTGATCTCCTTGAGAAGCTTACTACTTCTTCAGTGGATAATAATATTGTATTTCTAGCTGGACTAAACTTTTCACTTTCTCCGTTTCCGGCGGTGACTCCAGTGCTGGAGAAAGTTAAGAAAGTTGACGCAAACCGGAGAAAAGTTTTTAATACGAAGCGTACTAAAAGGAATGATATTAGTGCAACAACAACTACTGCTGCTACTGCTGATGCTGGTGTTGTTGCTGTTGGCCAAGAAGGACAATGCCGTCCAAGTGCGGGATTCCGAGAGATTGGAGTAAATCAGAGCAGCTGAGTGTGAGTGAAAAGCAGAGTGTCAAATCAGGTTCGGCATCTGCCTCAGCTCGCTACATAAACTCAGTGTCAGATCTCTACGCGACAGATGAGATTGACGCGCTCCTCGACGAGATTCGCGATTTAGAACCTGTCAGTGTTCACACAGATGACTTGCAAGACTTTGAGATCGACGGCTCCGTGTCTCGGCTGCCATACGAATACGGTTAAGTTTTGAAACAAGCGTTTATTTAAATTATAAGGATTTTGGGATGTATGACATCAAAAAGGTGTACAAATATGAACAGGTAAGGAATGAATCAACAAGAATCAATCGCGGTCCCGGAACACAATGACTTTTCCGAACGATAAAGGGCCTTGATATTTAGATCCTTAAATTTTTCTAAACTTATGAATAAACAAGATTGTAATTGGCAGCTAAACAAATCAGGAGAAAGTATATCTATTAGTATTAGCAATAAGTAAATTTTACAGTTACTTTTTCTCAAAAGCGAGATTGATAATCAGCGCTTTTCCGTTGTTACATACCACGTTTCTGCTCGTCCCTTCCAGAATACTCATGGCCAGGGGAAATATATACTTACATATAGCTAAGCATAGGTCTTCTAAATATTACTATTGTTGACTTACCGTGTGAGATTTTTAAAACAAAATTGAAGATTTGATTCAAATGGAAAAGTACAATTTGAAAACGTGAAAATAAGCACAATTGATAATTATAGAATCACCATTTTCGGGCTTTGCCACATGTATTTTCGCTGGTCCATATAGCCGCTTCCAATATGCATTGTTTTAACTGAACATGAATTATTAATACCTATAGACAATACAAATACATTTCTTTCCTCCATACAAAAAATAACATTGTAAACAGTGTGTTCCATAAACACAAAGTCACTTTCTCCTGGTTGGTGCCCAGTTTTCCCAGTTTTCAGGGTGGTTTCATTGTGCATAATGTGTCAGTGAGTCAGCTCATGAGAAAGCTTTTTCAACCACTATGCCGTAACATATGCTCAGTTTTATCACTTCTGTAAGTCATACATATTACAATAATTTGAAACATCACAAGTAACCCTTTTAAAGTTGGATCACGCTAATTTTCAAAAATGCAATCTCAAATCTCAAGAACAACTAGAAAACGATCAACATGAGTATTACCAAATCTCCAGTGAAAGTCCTTATCTGTTCATGTTTCGTAATCTGATGCAGTGTCATTCATGTAACGACCTATTCCTCATTCTTTCATGCTTGTTTTTGTTAATTTTCAGATATGACCTGTGACTCTCGCACTTCCGTCCACTCTTGGGATTCACATGCCCTTTACCACAACAACACAGTCAGTCTACTCATGATCATCGTGTCATTTTAAAACAAATTTTACGGAATAACAATATATGCTATTCAAAATCGGTTTTCTTTCATGCATACCTATATTTATAAAGTTAAAGTCTACTGAGTTTGCATTAGCGATTAACCTTTTATTTGTACATGATCGATTTTGTAGATTAGTTAATAAACCAGGATCGTTTACAAGTAGAGTTTATTAGAGATACTATAAAATATAAGGATAATAGAATTTATAGTACAGTAACACATTGGAAAGTCATGTTTTATTTTGACACGAAAATACCTTATTATTTTAATGTTAAATGTTCATTTGCTTTCAGAATGAGAGAACTAAAAACTATTATTTTACTACGGTTTACACTATTAGTACGGTTTGCTTTGTCTTTCAGTACCATCACCACATCAGTTTTAAGCCAAATCGCAGAAACCTAATTTATACCGTTACTTATTATTTTACCTTTTTTGTAAAGTTTAAAGTTTATAATAATACATCTATTAACATAAATAATATGAGAAATGATTGTGTTGTGAACATTCTATATATTTTGATTCACTTTTGTTGTATATCAAGTAGACAGAGAGTACCCAGAGGCGTTTGCAGTAACCAAACATACTAGAAACAATGTCGATGCAGTGCCAAAGAACTAATTGTATATTATGGTAGAGCAGTTGTTGTTGTATGTCGTTATAAATGAGAGTGCCAGTGTAAGCACAATTTAATTAGCATTTTGAGCGTGTATGATAATCATAACCGTAATAATACTACTCCAATTAACAACTCTATTTCCACTACTACTTTAGGTAGTTTTACAACTTCTTACAACACAACTACTACTTCCAGTATCTACCGCAGTTTAATAAAAAGCTACTAACTTCTATCTACTGCTACTTCTCCGGTAGTAGTACGTACTTTCAATTCCCGTAGTGTCAGTTCAGTAGGCTGTGATGGTAATATAATATGCCAGTTTGTTTGTATTTTTTTCGTGTTTCTCAATTTCACTTGTGCAGCAACAACACACCCCTCCTTTTGTCTTGTTTAATTTGCCATTTTACCTTTTACACCCCTTTACCTCACGTATAATATCGCATACACACACCTTCATGTATGATGCTTCTTATGCATATTTTATGAGCAACAGCTTTTGTTACATCCGGTCTAATTGCCAATTATGTAGTGTGCTTTCTCTTTCTCTCTTTACACCCGCTCCCTCTCTCAAGTTTCCGCTCTCTGGTGCTTTCTCTATTATTTTGGGGACAATAATGATAATTAGTTTAGTACCTAATTGAGTTTTATGAATGACAAGTCCAAAATATGTTTATTAAAAAGATCATTTAACATGGTTTTTTTCAATGCAATATGACCATGTAGTTTCTTACTGCATGTAATTAATGCCATTGCGTCATTGCATGACTATAAACCTACCTAACATTCAGTAGTGTAGTAAATAGGAAGGCGTACTTTTGTGAATAATTTTCAGTCGTCCTATAATTAAATTATGAACCTTTCTGCTACTTATGTATATCTTTATACTTTGTACTCATTGTACTTTGTTTTTATGTTTATGGAAAGTGCAATATTTACTTTTGGTATTTGTCTACCATTACCTGTTGGCATTTAAATGCGTTAATATTTTCAGATGGAGGATCCCGGACCTCGTATTGGAGGACCCGTTTCCCTATATTGTGATACAAGCCACTTGAAGACACCTATCGGAATACTTAGAATTGTGTTCCTGGTAAGGAAGATTTCAAAATTATTCATTTGAGTATAGTTTTCAGCCGAATTATTTGCCTCGTTGAGACATTTACTGCGAAGGAATTTCTAGGATGCTCTTTAGATGTGAAGGAGAGCTTCATTCCCATTTGTGCTACTATCGCAAACATGTAGGTTGTCCAATTTAGTTTGTAGTCTGTGTTGAAGAGAAAAGTCGCCACTGAGCCTATTGTGTTTTCCTTTCCTCAGTTCTATTCAAATTAATGTTGTTGCATTTCATGATATAAGAAAATAATTGGACACTACGAGTTTGTTTCCTTTTTGTAGCTTTCAAGAGGGTAACATAAATAGTCTTATGGGCAATCAGAAAACCAATGTTACTATATTTATTTTCTCTTTTCCTACGGCAATGTTATAAATATGTCCATGAGCGTAGAGGAAAACTCTTGCCTGATAATAATGCAAACTGACAGAAAGGGTTAAAAACGGAAGGGAATAAAACCTTTCGCAATGAAATCGATATAAAGACTCTTTTGGGAACGAGGCAGCTGTTTATGATTACATTTGATCCCACAATTTTTTCTCTCCTTCTTTCCCAATATCAATGTAAGCTCTTCAGTTCAAGTGGTAGGTTCGGCTGAAGGATTTTTTCAAAATGTTTTGTAGTGTTCGCTGTTCAGTACAAGGACATAACGGGATAGGAAAATGTAGGAGTATAAAGAAAAAGGTGAGGTGAAAGTGTTGAGAAACCTGAGAATCGTGATATTTCTGGTCAGGGGACTGGGATTTACATGAAACTTATGCTACGTACCTTACCGTACATGTGGTTGCATAAAAAGATGTTAGAAGGGTTTTACCCAAAACCAATGATAGCGTGTGGTGTACTTTATTTCGTAGTCATATTGTCAGAAAATTGAAAGGTAAAACTTAATTCAAACTTGTACTGACAGAGCTGAGACTGTGAAAAGGATCAGTTTTCTCTTAGCTTTCATTGCTTGGATCTTTTATGTCAAGGATTCAAATTTGGTTTTCTCGAAAAGTTGATCCCACCACTTTTGCACAGAGGGCATTTTCTTACAAAACTTTCATTGATCATTCAGCCAGTAAATATCGTGCATTGGTACATGATGATTCCTAAAAAAAGCTAAATATACTTTGGGTAAAAACAGAGGTTTTACTAGTACGCATAAAAAGGAATGAAATAAAGGTACTTATAAGTACGTAGTACGTGCATAATTGAAACTGTCAGGCAAACAAAATCAAGTTTTCCATTTACCTTAAAATCGTTTTACTGTACTTCCTGCTCTCCCAACTCTTCCTCTTTTACCTATTATTTACCTTTCCCGTTCTCTGGTTGATTGCGGAGATTGTTCTCACTTGAAATGGTGAAGTAATAATAGCTATTAAGTATGTGCATTATGACGCTAGAGAAAGTATAATAGGGAAAGTCATGTAAAAATGTTCGCAGTGACGGGTATAATGTCACACGCGAGGAACATTACATTACATATTCAACTGCCTAGAGTGGTTTAATTTTTTTCTTCAACCTTTTCTCCCTCTTTTTAGTTTGCAAGTTTGCCTACTCAAACTTTGCAAGTGGTATAGGAACTTGTTCAAGGAAAATAAAGAGAAAACGCGCTGTGCTCACACATAGGTTTCCTATGGGAAAACTTACTTTACCTTCTTGTTCAACTACGTGGCGCATAATTCTTAATTGACTGGCATACATATGAACTCACGTCATACACTTCCAACTTCTTTGTTCATTGTGTGTACTTAGAATAATGGTAAACTTATGCTACATTATAATATGTTCACTGTTTGGATAATCATGTATACCATTTCTAATTTTATCGTTCTTATGAACCAGACTGTGTTTACGTAACGGTCGTAAAACCTGTTGTGTAGAATTCCTAATTTTTTTTGTTTAAAGTAGACAATGGTAACTCATGAACAGGCACAAGATCGGTAGTATGTTTTGCTAAATATTGTACGCAAGTACTTGATCTCTCTAGAATTTCTTTCTCCAGAAACAAGGATACTCCTCGCGAGGTTCATTTGAAGGCATAAATTATTAATGCTGCTGGAAGACTGTCTACCGTACCGTAAATGTGCACTGGAATTTTATATTATGGTTGTAATTTAATTTTCAGGTGGCTTCCGCAGTCAGCCTTTGCTGTTTGTGCTATGCCGGTACAGCAAAATACGGGCTGTTTATGCTGCCTTACTCGGGCCGAATACGACTCATGCTCTTCATCATCTTATTCAGCTGTCTTGTCATTGCTCTGCTACTCTTCCTTGACATATCTCTTTTGTACCACGCCTTCCCGTTCCACTATCACAAATGGGTAAGTGTTGTTCTATTTTTTATTAGTTAACTACCTTCGCGCCGCCGACACAAAACAGAATTCCTGCAGTCTTATCTGCTTTAACAATTTTTTTTATGTTTTAAGCATGCTTTATATTTGATAGAAATGGAACCGTAATATTTTTTGGGTACGCGGTCCCCTACTTTTTGTTGTTCTTCTAGTCCGCGAATTGTAGCGTGCACACAGCGGTAGCGGTGCTATACACAAAACTCAATAAAATCTATACAACATTCGTTGAGAAATAAAAATGTTTGTACGCGTATTGTTTCGAAAGCCACATGTACACACCCACAGAGAAAGTTATTTTCCTTTAATGATGCTCATGATTGCTGCTGTATTGAATGGGCGTTTCGATTGAAAGTGACATTTCTGACACTGGCAGTATGACAAAATACTATAAATGAATGCATACTTTATATGGTATAGTGTTACAAATTGGACTTTATGTGCCGTGAGGCATGTTTTAATAAACTAATTGTGTTAGCATGTTATAGATAGTCAGGCTATAATTTGATATTTTTATTTGTTCATGTGTAATTTAGAGCACTTAGATGAAAGTATCTAATACCTACGAGTTTAATTGATTAGTATGTGACGCAGAGATGTCTTTTATGGGTTGTTCAGAAACTGCAGGGGTTTGGTAAATGTATTTATGCAGTTTTTCTTCATATTTGTATCCTTATTCATCTTTAGCGAAATATGATTTTTGTAAAACATGAAAGTAAAAGTCTATCGTCCGTCTGATAAATATATACAAAAATACTTCATAAATATTTTAGCTCTTGTGTATGACCACGTAGCATGCATGTTTCTCCTCGTAACTTGTTTCTTTTGTCTGTTATTCTTGTAGGTGATTGGAATTTACGTAATGCAGTGTGCAGGATATTGTGGAGCCTCAGCGCTGATGGTGAGCCTAGTTCAAATTTATGCTGAAAGCTTCCTATGGATTGCCAAAGTCACGCGAGATCAACTCATCGTGGCAAGTGTAAGTCTAAAGAACAATATTTTTACATGCTTATAAGCCTGGTGTAACATTAACAGGTACCAAATTCAGAAAAAAATCAAGGTTCAATTTGGTATCAGATTCAAGAAAACAGAAAATGAGAACACATACAAATTTGTACAAACATAAACATTGTATAACACACAAAACTACAGGCAAACGACTAATGCTTTTTACATTAATTTCTAAACAGGGTGCAAATTATATACTCTGGGTACATATAAAGCTATACTGCAAGTCTGTATATTTTCTACTACAGTGAAAATTCAAAGAGAAACCAACATGTTTATAAAAATACACTTTGTATACCTAATCTAATCCATACGCTCATTACGTTTAACATGCATGCATGGTTGGAAATAATATGTCGATAATAATCCCTCCCGATTCCCGATCATACTTTCCACCGGTCTCTATTCTTTCGTTTTGTCGTAAACTGATTTTTATCGAGCAAAATACAAGGAGAAAGCCATGCCCTGTAGTGTTACACGAACCAAAACAGAAATCAGAGAGAAAAAGTTAACATAAACAGGGCAAAAATACTTTTTATGTTAATAGAATAGATAATAATAAACCAGTAGCAGTACATATACTCCTCGAATTCGTACGTACTCCAAACAAAATCTTCTTTCCGTAGTAGGTATTCCCACGCGGGGAATAGAAAATTGGATGATTGATTCTTCATCTAAAAGCAAGTGTGTATAGGTACATGGAATCGAATGACCTGCTGTATGACCTTTTAAGAATAGAGACCTGTGTGTAAAGCAAGGTAGTTTGTTTGGATGTAAGAGCGAACATAGTTACAGATTCCGTGTCTGCGGCCAACTATTAGGAATATGGAGCCGCTGGACTGGACAAACACTGTATTTTGCCAAGTCGGTTGACTCTATACATAAGTTGATACTATATATGCTTCCTTTAGAAAGTGCCGCGGGAATTCAAGAGATTTACTCTCCTTTCCTTTTATGCAAAAGCGTGGGTGAAGCAACTCATGTTTACAGCAACAGAAAATCACCAGGATAAAGATTTAATGCAAGGAATTCCTTTACACTGGTTATTTAAAAGAGAGATGTTTCTTTGTTGCCGTACTTTTGTATTTATTTTTCCATTCCTTTGTTTGCTTTCCCTACATCCAAATATTATGCATCCATATAAATATATACATAGTATAAAAGTTGGCAAAGAAGTAGATAGGAGTTTATATGATTTTATGGTTAACTTTCTCCAGTAGTCCAGTGCTGTTTGTCCGAGATAAGGGATATACATACAGGCGCTCTTTCACCTTTTCACTTCATTTGCTTCTAAATATTGAATGTCGTTTCATACCTTCTTCCTTTCAGGATGTAATGTTTTTCAGAAGATATAGGCATTTGTTTGTTCAATACTTGAAGGAAGAAATAACAAACTTGCATCTAAAATACGCGCAAAAGTAACAAGCTTTATATAGTAGTGGCGCCTCACCAGTGAATGAATCCAGAGAGTTTAGGTAATATTACGTGAACTACTGCTTTCATGATGATGATGAGATGAAGTAAAAGTAAACGAATTAAGTGCGCACACTTTCCGAGACTAGTGATATCTCCTGTCCTTTTAGGGATCATGAATATTGCATAAAAATATGGAAAAGGCATTTCCCGTATTGTTATGTATTATCATATCATCTGATATTTTATGTTGCTTGATTGTACGTAGTACATACACACACGTTCAATATTTACGACGGAGGTAGACTTATATTTTATTTGTGTAAGCATTAGTGACTTTCATCGTGTAAGAGTCGTAATACTGATTATAAAGCTTTTTCATTCAGAGGAGAATTAAATGGACTTACTGCACATAAAGGCACCATACAACAGTGGATTACCGTGTATACGAAACTATACTAGAGCTTAATAAACTCAGCGTGCCTGCTGTTGTACCTTTAGTCCAACTCCTGTGAAAGTACAATTGTTTAAAAGAACATAAACCTTTTACAACTTTCACCTTTCACGTACATTTTCTATTCTTTCAAAAGTATTGCCGACCCGGCGTAGGTACACAAAGACCAAAAAAAGATAATTCTGGATGGTGGTATTGTACAGGCTTTTATGAAATACGAAAGGCATTACCTGAAACCTCTTTGGGGATTTTCGTTTCTAAGAATTTCCTTTGGCCGTGCTTTATGAATTAGCAAGGGAATACTAGAAAAAGACGTCCATGTTCTAGAAGCAGAAAGCAAAAAAATCCAATATGAAATAGTGTCGTAGTTTTGAGAGCTTTTGTCTTGTGTGCTTTAATCCAAATCCAACACGAACGTCATGTCGGCATTAGGTGTTGTTTGAGCACAAGTTATCATTAAAGTAAAAACAAAACATTAAAGCAGTATAGTATCAGTCATGAAAGAGACATAAGACGAAAATTCATTGTATTGATCCCATAAATGTCAACGATGTAAGAAAGAGCCAAATATTTTTTCATCAGTAAATTAAATGTAAATTTGTGTTCAATGCTGAAACTGTTTGAAATAGCCTAATAACAAGTTTACATCAAGTTATAAAACTTGAATTATATACTACTCCGTTTCTTGTCCTCATACTTTTCATTTTATGAGAGTGGAGAAAGTAAAAAGTAAACGGTTTTCCAGTTAGTTCACATTCCTGTCGGATTAAGCATAATTTTAAATCTCTTGTCCCTATCCGGAGCGATTCTATAACTCACCTTGGCTTGTCAGTTGGGTACACTGCAGTTACACAATCGGTGCTCTATGTACGTTCTAGGCGCCCTGCAGGTAACGAATTCTCTTTTCCCTGCAGCCCCGACTTTAATTCTTTCGTGACGTGATGCAAATCGAGGGTAACGCTTGCATTACATTCCTTATTTCACAATGCCCAGAACAGCCATGGATAAAAGCTCAAGTGAAAGACATGTTTATTGGTCTTCTTTTCTAGTTTATGTAGGTAGAGGGGAGCTGGGGCTAGTACAAATACATATTGTAAGTGAATGTAAAACTCAGGAGAACACATATCTAAGGTTGTGTACTCTTTGTGCTGTGGTAATCCCAGAGACAGCAATTGCGAGAAAGCTAGAGTCAGAGCAAATTGCTCTAATTTCCTCTGCTTTCTCCAGTTCCCCAGCCTTCTAAATATAGCAAGAAGCCATGCTCCTTTCTTCTCATTTCCGTCTTCAAACGTGGGCATGCATGAGGATTTCAAACTCAAACCAAGCTAAACGAAGGAAACGTAACTCTTGACTATAAATGAGCAGATGTTAGTATATTAAGGGAGGGAAACGAGACGCCACTTATTGATAGCACCATGCCTGTCTGTCTGTTTCCTTGATGTTCTCTAAATTTTAACTTGAAATTAACGTGGGAGGAGATATGCTTGCCACACAATTTAAAGCATTTGTTAAACAACGGTCAATTGGATTCTGTATAGATTGGTAGAGCTCAATACAAATAACTAGAAACTTTCCTTCCGGTACTTCCGTACATCAACAATGTCTTTACTACTTATTTTTTTGAAAAAGTGGAAAATATATTGTTATGCTTAAGGCTAATTTATGAACAAGGCCATCTAAGAATCCAATGTTGCTTTTCAATGCAGGGTCTTTTTAGACTATTAGAATACTATTATTATTTCTGTACTATTAGGATAAATAGCCGTTCTTTTTATATTAGTTTTGCTATAATTATTTTCAATTCTCCAGTATTTGCCCCATACTACTTAATAAGTACGATTTGGGCTTTGAAAATAAATACTTTGTTCAAACGTAGCTGAAGATTGTATAATCAAGTAAAAGAGGTGCTAAAAACTACGGTTTCGTCTGTGCTTAATAAGCACTGCTTATAATGCGTTTGCAGAATAATATTGCCTTCTGTATTTTGTACGTCGAAAATATTGTCAGGATTCTAATTTGAATTTTCGTGTTTGTTGTGATTTCTGATTTGTCATCAATCTATATTTGGACTGACAGACATTTTGTTTTCGTAAAGTGTATGTCGCTACTGAAGACAAAAATAGTCATGATTATGAAAATAAAATTTATATGCGAACTTTTCTTTTATGATTCCTAAACCATTTTGTTTCCAACAAGTTCAGCTACTTTATAGTATTATTATTATTTAGATCCTACTTTGAAAACCAAACTCTATGTACGCTCCGCTTTCTCTTTTAGTGCCAAAGTAGTTTAGTGCAGTATGGAAGTTTAATACGATGTACGGAAGTGCTTTCGCGTAGCAGTAAAGTCCGCCAAAAGTAAATGCACCAGTCCACCCACACTTTTGTGAGTTTAAGAAGTACATTGTAGATATAATAAAATGTTTTCAGTTGCTTTTATCATTTTGGTTGGTTTTTTGTAAAAAAATAAAACTGTACCCTTTTATATCAACGTCTGCACGACATTGTCGTGACAGGCGGAAGCAAATCGCGCTTATTGTTAAAGTATGAGTTGTTCGTGTACAGTCGTCCTTGCATGTAATTTTATGTGACAAGAAATTACGATACAAAAACTTACAAATTCAGCTACACAGAGACGATAGCAGAAGTGAAGGAGAAGAGAATCAACAGTAGCTGTAGCTCTTCATCATTGTACGGTCTGTTTTCAGGAAAGCAATAAACTCATAGCTTTTACTGTGTATTTCTGGCAAAGTTTTTCATGACGAGAAGAAGAGAAACAGCTCGTTTTATTTTATTATTTTCTCCTTCTATTTCTATGCATGAACATGTTTTTAAACATTCATGATGATGAGACTCGATCAGAAAGGGGGAAAGGGCTATATATGCTTTTCACGCTTGTCTAGTAAAAGTTAACAGAGAGAAAGTTTGTTTTCCATTACTTTACATTGTTTACTTAAGGAGCCTAGAATTTGTCTCTTGAAAAATTGTTAGTTCAGCATGACAAGTCTGCATATAATGCTATATTGTTCATATTAATTATGTATTGCATGTTGCGAACTATATCAAATAATATCCTATTTTACCTCATGCGTAAAGTTCATTTGATAGGGACACTACACACACCACACATTTTAAGATTAAAATACACAAAGAAGCCATGCTTGATGAATTATTATATTACAGTATTTTAGTTTATTTGTATTAAATTAGTTCCGGGACGTTACATATGTATGAGAAATTATAACAGACTTTATTGATTTTTTTTAGGTATTCGGGTTCATGGCAGGGTTGGCTGCTCTTCTAATGGCCATCTTTGGGACACATGAGCTCTGTCGTATTCATACTCCTCAGCGTGAGGATACAGACCAACTAACATTGACTGAAAGAGCTTCCCGAGAAATGCAAATGATGCAAAAGGCAAATGCCGGCAGTCGGCAAGCCGCATCGTCTGTTGCCGCTGCAAGAATGTTACAATCTCAGCAAGCAATGGAGCCACCGGTAACGACAACCGTTTGGCCTATTGACGATGTACAGCCCTGTTCGTCCAAACATATTACGGCCCCTTCAAATAATTGTAATAATACCGGATCCCATGTTCATACGGGTCCCTCCAGTTACGGTGGTCATCATGGACATGGCTCGCTGCGATAATGAACAAAATGCTTTTACCATTAATTATAATATTATTAAAGAATGTACGTTTTAAGTGGAAAAGTTTTATGTGTTTAAGCTAGACATACAAATTTGTAGCATTGTTATCTTTATAATTATCCAATTTACTACATATTCCTACACTACGAAACACACACCTTGCTCCTTGTGTACTATGCGTAAAAAGATGATGTAGTACAAAAATATGCCCATATGTATCCATTTATGCAACATCCCTCTTCTCTACATTGAAACAATACTGCCACACAACAAGAAAGAAAATGGGAGAAAAGGCGAGCAGCTTGGCATAATATGTTTATGAACCGCCTTTTTCTTTCACTGTCATCCTCCCCTTTTCAAAGTTGTGTAAATTATAGACCCCAACTTAAACTCTGAATTGCTTCATATCCTTATGTGTATGTGCACAGTGAAAGTTTCCAGTTTCATCAATGACAGTTACAGCATGTTCGGTATAAAAATGAGCAGCACGAGCACATCATGTGTGTATGATAAATTATTAGCTTTACATAAAGGCACAAGATGAAAAGAGAGAACTACATTTATGAAGAATTTATCTCGTGTGGTATTTGAATTTTTAATTCAGCACTTGGATGGGAAAAGCAAACATGAAGCTGTCGTTTTGTGGAGAATGAGAGAGGGAAATGATGGGAAAGGAGAGAGCTCCTCAACCAGTGAAAGTAATACAAACAATAATAGTTCTGTTGTGTCCTGTTTCACCGTACCATCAATGAAATGTGTTCCAGAGGAGTCTGTGTGGAAAGTCAGAAGAAATAAGTTTTGATGACACTAGTCGGAAACTAATCTAAAAGAACGGCATGCTATTTTTCCTGGTGATTTGCTTTAAGTACTCGCTGTCCCTCTCTCTCTCCCTCAATCTCTCTCTGTGACATTGTGTGACAGCAACTGTCTTTCTACGCAAACGCTTCCTATTATTCAATTTCAGCACAAACATATTCAGACAGTCAAGTCGCATCCCCCCAAAACTCTCCTGACTGTCTGCATTGTTGTCTACCTACACGAAGTAGCTTTCCTTCCAGCAACGCCAACACCAGCAGAAACTTTCCAGCTGAATGAAAAATTTCCATCTGTACAACAAGATGTCATAATGATTTGTGAACGTTTGGGCTAAATTGTAACATTTTACTAGCTTACCCCCAATTCATTTGACATCAGTAGTGTTATTAATAAAACTTGTATGTAATGTAGTATATACTATTTTCTTTTATTGTTAATTCAATCATAACTTTATCCCCGCACATAATGCAAAGGTAGACATTACTTGAGATCCCAGATAAAGATTTCTACTTAATTTTCTTGTCGTGTGAAAACTAACAATACCAGAAAATCTAAGCACGGTTAATGTGTCAAAGTTGGAGGTTGTGCTTTGTTGCTAAATATTTGTTTGTGAGTCCTCACTCAACTACGCATGTATATCAAGCATGTGAGCATGTATATCATTAATTAAACCGTATAATGTATCGTGTACAACAATATAATCTAGATTTATTAGTAGCAGTATATAGTGTAATGAAGTAGCAAACCATTCATATATAATTTACTAGATCACAGGATTGAAAACATTTGTCGGATTTTTCGTGTAAAGGTATATGATGGGATTCCAATGATAGAAACTTTGAGATATTAATACGTATGTTTGTTAACGGTGTATCATAATCATAAATGACTGAAAATGGTACGTAATATTTCTTTGAAGGATTCGTGAATTTTTATTAGGTTTGTTTTAAGGGTACGCGTTAAAATGTTTTGTCTTAAAGAAAGTGCCAAATATATGTAGCTGTACATTGATTATATTTGATTGAGTCCGGATAGACCTAATTTGTTCCTTCATTATAACAATCATTTTCATTGCATTATTTAAGTAGAATTTGCCATCAAACTTACTGTAGGCTGAGTTGTTCACTACACACAACGAGATATACACCGTCAATGTCTAAATATATACATATATATACAGAGTAGATTACAGTCATTTGTTACAATGTCAAAGTCGAAAAGCACAAACCAAAATGAATCTCCATTAAAAATGTAATGGTGCAAAAGAAAATTATACTTTGATAAGGAACTGAATTATCTGTCGTTGTTTGTAAGACGTCAGGAAATATCAAACAAGTTTATGTTCCGCTGCTCTAGATGCAAAATATAAAAAGTTTGTGTCTACTATCTGCAGTATTCTGTTGTTGATGTAAATTTGGCGTAAAGTAGTGAAACTAAAAAGAAAACTGTATGAATTTCGATAAATCGTCCTTGGATTTCTCGAGTCCTGGGAATGTCTTTCGTAAAAAATAAAATTAAACAATAATAATATTGAAATAAATATTTTTCATCGTACCTTGATCTCATATATAAACTATATGTACATTGTAGGTAAATGTGAATTAGTGAAGGCATTAGTACATTAAAATGCCTGCTAAGATAAACTTTATCACGAAAAATATATTAAAGAGCATACTATTTAATTAAATGTAGATTATATTTTCAATTTGTGTTTCTTTCTCTTGGAATTAATGTATTATGTAATCTCACCACCATTTGTAAAATGAAATCCTTTTCTAAATTTATTGTCTTTATTGTTAGATCTTTTATGAAGCCTATAAATGTTAGATTTTTTCTAAAAATATTGTTTGGTTTGTTTGAGTAAATTGGACTTTAAACGTACGATTCGTATTCAAAATGTAAAAATGACACACTGCCTGACCTTGCTGAGAAGCAAAACTTCATTGTTCATTTCTATAAATCTATAAAAATAAAATACCTTTCTGTACATAAGTGGTACTGTATCCTCTGTAACCTCTCAAGAATCTATAAAAAAATGAGTTGTGTCAGTGATTGCCAAATAGTTCACGAGTCCCATCATCTAATCAAATGTAGTATTACGTACATACATCAATAGGTAAAAAAATATTGACAGGAAAACATGAAAATGAATTTCATAAACTTAACTAGTCGTCCATTTTTGCTATTTCCAGATTCATCATACATACGCCCATACAATAATAATAACATATGGAATCTGATTATATAATATACATTACCTTTATAAATGTCGTCGGAACATTAATTTAAATATAGAAAAACGAGGCGGAAATGAGATCTTTATAAAACTTTCAGTATATCGAATTTTAATACAATTATGAATATATTAATATTATATACGTGTACCTACATCTGTGTGTACATTAAAAATCTAATTGTAAAAACATAGTTATAGATTTCAACTTTATTATTTGTGTCCTAGAAATAGACTTACAAAGTATATTAAATCCATCCAACACGATATGATTCTTCTCTCTCTATTGTAGTCGATCGCTCGTGCAATTGGCTTTCATATTTAAGTCCTATAATATGTAATAATGTATTTGTATGTGCTAATTAAATTTCGTACTTGGTATTTATTTTTTAAAAGCTCGGAGAGAGGAAGCGCGTGTGTATTACAGAAATTATTCCAGAGTATATTTCGTAGAATAAGCAAAATCACATCATTTTGTGAAAAGTCTTCACTGTAAAAACCTGTCCGAAAACGGCTGGTCTGTGACCATAAAAATACAAAACCTCCCCAAAAAAATTTCCTTAAATCTAGTTGTACTTTATAATTAGGAGAAAAATATCGAATTTATAAATTCATTTCCTACTTTTCATATGTCTATATTATAAATTTTAACTTTTCAATCTGTCTCATCTCTGTCTTACCTGATATGATTCGTGAGGTTATTAAAATTCAAGGTAGTGCATCTTTATGGTCGGCTGATTAGTAACCTTTCACTTACACAATGTCATGCGTAATACTACTACTGTTTCGATGTATTTAGTGGAGATCGGATCCTGTGCGTGAAGGGAATTTAAAATGACAATTTGAGTAAGGTTTATAATCATGAAACTGCTGCAGAGTCTGTCTGACTCTGTGTAAAGTAAGAGTGTATGTAACGAAGCGATTTGTAATAATGCAAAGAGTTGTGAAGAACGTTACAAATGAAGTACATAGACTAATTTAATATGAAAAATGAATACTTTGTATATAAGTATAATGTTGTATAGTGTATAACATGTGTCAAGTCAATTATTATAAAAACTGGTCTGACTATATGATGAAGTGTCTATGAAGTTTATAATATTGCACGTGCATGCAAGCAGGATGGATGTACGCGTAAAGAGTATGTAGTTTTATTTAATGTACGTAGTTTGCAAAAAGTCATGCAAATACTCTGCTTCTAATTGGATGAATCCTAAATATAGATTTAAAATATCCTATATTATATCTATCGATTACTTAATTATATGGAATAAAAATAAGGGCATACCTTGAGATTATTTAAACTTTTAAAAATATGCAGAAGATGTTATTGAATCGGTTTCGTGGCTCATCCATATTCAATTTTATTAATCACAGGAATAAATAGAAATAATTTATTCCAACGCATCAAAATGCAACAAATCACGTAGAAAATCACAGCGTATCAAAAAAAACTGATAAGCTACTTAAAATGCAGGTCACCAAATCAATCGCATTGAAAATTCGATTATCGCTGAAAGGCTTATCTTGGCTGATTAAATAAATCATGTTGACTACCCTTTTAGAGTGGACCGAAAATACCGGCAAACTCTCAATTGACTCAAATTGCCAATCGAATTAAGTCATGATAAGTGATAACAATTAATTATACAGAACTTTGACTCTCTGGAAAAGCAGGGGAAATTTTGTATTGATGCATTAAATCGTTATCAATATCAATCGACCTCTTTGTATTAAATGTTCTTTTGGGGTTTCCCTTTTCATCAATCATCATCATGAACTTATTTATCCTCAATGGGGACAAACCCAATGAAATACATGCTCTTGATGAAATGCCCGGACCAGAATGTGTGGAAATCAATTCCAAACGCTTTCCTGCTTAAAAAACTACATTCATCAGACTCATGCAGATTGTCATCGCAAGCACACTGAAATCGTGGAAATTTCATTTGTGAGACAAAACCTAGAGCGTTTCCACAACAGATAAGTACCAGTGTGTATTGTGCTCCACACTGCTGCCTGTTACCCGACTCACTCAAATTTGCAGACTAATGAAGTTGATTGTTGAAAATGGAAATAGCAGGCAATAACTTTCTTTGGGTTCCAGCTCTATTATCTGTTCTCATCGGGAGTCTTACGTACTTCATATGGTGAGTCAAGTCAAGAGACTGTTAGATCCACAGCTCTTTTTAATATTTAATTAATTTCTTTCTCTAGCATTATACCCGTTTCCCTTCAATAATAGTCCTAGCATTTACTCGATTCATCTCTAGGGAATGCTCTCAACTCGACTTACGAGAATGAGAAATGAAAAGCTTTTTCTTGCTCGGCAACATAAACATAAACTACAGTGCTACAAATAAACTATATAGCAGTTAGTTTTGAGTGCTTGTACGTGTTCAGTCTTCAGCAATATTAATAGTAGCATCATACCTATCATTCTTTTTCCACAAGTTATTATACGTTATTCCCTAAAACAATTACATGGAATGAATAAACATTATGCGCTTTTATAGCAAGTCTATCAATGAAGCAACAACAGCGAGAAACAGCAAGTTAGGATTTTGTAGTAGTAAAAGGAAAATTAGTTCGTAACAAGATGAAGTACCACGCTACACCGGTGCGGTGCCAGTAGCGAAACATTGCAAAGTAATAATAATACCGTGTATAATGTATAAATATATCCGTGTAGGAGCAGAAAACGTGTTCTTAGCCAATGGAAACGGATGGGAATTCCAGGACCAGAGCCAGACTTTTGGACTGGAAATGCCAAACAGTTGACTTATGGACGAGTGGTAAGTGGCTGAAAAGCAAGGGAAAAAATAATGGGAAAGCTACAAGAACATTGTCTTGCGTGTTTTCTTGCTTAAGTTTAACTGAACCAAAGTTGCTCAATAAAAAGCTTTCTCTTTTCTCCCTTCTCTTCGTTATTGCTCCTTTTGCTTGTCTTTGACTTTGACGCTGGGAGTATTTTGAAAATTTATGTATGAAAAGTCTTGCTCTCTCATGTCATTTCTAAAGTTATTGTTTCCAAATTTATTGAAAGTTGAAAGAATTATTTATGTTGCAATGTTTGCTTAGGACACTCTAGGTGTTCTTCAAGAATGGAGTAGAAAGTATGGCAGAGTGGTTGGCTACTACATAGGTCTTCGTCCTCAGCTAATGATTACTGATGCCGACATTGTGAAGGAGATTTTTGTGAAGCAATTTTCCAATTTTGTCAACAGACCTGTAAGTACAAGTAATAAATACCTAATGGGGAATTTAAGTGTTTGCCTAGACTCTTCTGTGTACGCTTGGCTCTTTATTGCTTCAAATTGTTTCTGCCTGGAAGAAAGCATTATTTCTTTCCAATGGAAGCAGATTGAGGAAACAAAAGCCAGCGTAGACAAAAGTCTAATGTACAAAAAGTATTTGATGCATAAATAAGGATACATATTTGACGACTATGTCTCTATATACATTATACCTATTCACATTCAGCATGTATTTCTTTGTTCATATTCAATAAAAGGACGCTCAAGGAGAGACGGAACACAATTTGGCAAGATTACGAGACAATGAATGGAAGGAAAATAGACGTGTTCTCAATCCCTCATTTACGACCAAGAAACTGAAATCCGTAAGACAGACAACATGATAAAAAAAGAAGGTCTAGATGAGTAGTATTAAGTTGATTAATTTTCCATTTTATCCTCTTTGTTCCTTGTGTACGTATTTCACTTATATGAATAATGTTCCATTGTAGTATATTATGTTTCCAATATTAGCTATATATGGAATCAACGCTCACAATCAACGAAAATGTATTCCTGCGATATATTATGATAGTCGCATATCATACTGTTTTGCCCCACTGTGAGATAATATGTAAAAATGCTGACTGTACAAGATTTGTATGATTTTTCTAGCTTTCTTTCATTTTCAGCTTGCTGTCATGATGAATAACGTGGAGGATATCCTGATGGAAATCCTTGATGAGAAAAGCAATAAAAAAGAAATTGTAGAGGCGTATCGCACAGCACAAGGGCTGACATTCCAAGTTATAACAAAGACAGCTTTCGCTATGGATGTTGATTGTCAACGGGATGAAAATGCAAGTATTTGTTTTGCTTTCTCTAATATAATATAAACCTTTCACGGTGATAAAAGTTATATACATCACAAGAAAATGCGTGGTATTAGGATGATGAACGGGGAAAACCAGAGACTGGAGACGAGTTGTCGTAGCTGTAGTTTCATTGCATATTTTACTGAATTGATGAAGTAAATGAGTACAATATTTGGTACTCTGCACATGTTTGAGGGATTTACCATTGCAAATTGTATTTAGAAGTAAATATTCGTATTCCGTGGAACTATATTAAGTCTTCGATATACCTTATCGAATGCTACTGTATTTCGTAGTATTGTAACATTACTAATGTTAAAGAAAGCTAATAGCTTTTCGACATGGTACACATTTCCAGCAACGAAACTACTTATGGTAGCTAGCTCTTAATTTGATTGTATGATTACAATAGAGTATATGTATTATGTACGTACATGTTGTTCGTTATATCATAAAAGTCAATTTTATTTTGTTCTTTTGGTTTTCCAGCACCCTCTGTATCAGAACATCAAAAAGTGGCTCAATTATCCATTTAGTCCATTGATATTTCTGATATTGATGTTTCCTGGATTGAAACATTTTTTCCGGTTTCTACTACGATTTGAGTCTAGAAACAAAATTTTTAACGACATTCAAAATCATATCCGAGGAATTATAGGATTCAAAAGATCTAATCCTGAAGTAATAATAATATATGCACATGCAGAATTTTGTAAACCTATATGCATTGTCTGTGTATCATGTCATGTCTAAAAACAAAGACAAAGCGCTTATGAATAATCAACGAATTATAAATTATTTTTAGGCTAAGGATGGTCAAACTGATTTGATTGGGCTAATGATTGAAGCGTCTGCAGGTAAGCATCTTGCAGACCAAACCGCTGAACTAACAAATGACATTTTGAAGGAAGATGAGCCACAGACTGAGAACAATAATGGTGTGAAAAAATCCGTGAAAGTCTCTGATAATTCAACAAACAGACTTAAAGCAGGGAAATATCTTCTTAGTGGTACTACCATTAACTGTGATAATACTATTATGAAGAACCTAAGCAAAAAAGAACTTTCAAGTACTAATTAAATTATGTTGTCTCCTTCAAGATGATCAAATAATTGACAATTGCATTCTGTTCCTTATGGCTGGCTTTGACTCAACTTCAAATACTCTGGCGTTTGCTCTGCATCTATTGGCAAAGGAGCCTGACATCCAAGAAAGGGCTTACGAAGAAATAATGCGAGAAATTGGTGATTTGGTAAGGCTTTTCTGGTTATACATTTTAGAGATGCAAATGTTGATCTTACTTATAATTATCTAGTAAATATATTTATCTATAAAGAAACTCATCTCAGCAGAAGACAGTAGGAAACTAGTTTACCTTGAGCAGATAGTCTACGAGACTTTGCGACTGTTTCCACCAGTCCCAGTGTAAGTATGTGTTCATGTTTTGTTCATTATAAATACGTGTATTAAAATTCTTATCAAGACATAATATTTTGTGCTTATAGATTTCTTCATCGGGAATGTAAGGAAACCGTTACGATAAAAGGATTTGAAATTCCAGCAGGAACAGTCGTGGAGACGCCTCCATGGGTCCTTCACCGAGATCCAGAATATTGGCCAAACCCCGACAAATTCGACCCTGACAGATTTTCACCTGAAAATGAGACAGAGACTCAAAAGTATGCGTTTGCTCCTTGGGGCAAAGGCCCGAGGATGTGCATTGGAGCCAGATTTGCGCTCATTGAAGCGACTACAACGCTTGCAAAAATTATCCGACAGTTTCGCGTGCTACCTGCCAAGAACTTTAAGGTAACACATTAGTTCAACCTATCATTTTAAACTTTTTGCAATGATTTACTATTGCTAAATTGGCATTTTCTGATGTATCAAATATTGTTGTGTGATTTCAGGATACACTGAAAGTTCAAGTTAAATACATTCTTCTTAATCCAGTTGATGAAATTAACGTTCTTTTTGTTAAACGCTGAGGAATAAATGAGTTTGTAATAAAATTTGGTTTATATTGCAAATATTCCTTATACAAAATGTATTCATTAAACAAGTCAAATTTATGGAAAACAGTTCCACCTAATGTAATCTGAGAGCAAAAATAAAATAAATTATTTTTTACAATAAAAATCGATGCTAGCTCTATATCATAACAGGTGGTGTGATGCAATATGTCACTTTGACTTATACAGACAATAAAGGCATTTATCATACTACAATGCAGAATAAACTGCAATGTGCATATTTTAGTCTAGAAACACGCACTTTTCTGTTCATTGTGCGTAAAACATTTATTAATGCTGGTTCATTGACACGCGATTGAATAGTATAATCAAAATTTATTTGTAACGATTTCCATTTTATGAAGAGCAAGACAGGTAAGCTATAACATATTATGCCAACATATTCCACAAAAAGTCTGTTTTGCTTTAACCCATATTTATCATTCCATAATATTATTCAACCCAAGCTTTGAAGCACAAGGAGTAAAATAATATACCACCACATTATTCATTGAAACGTTCCTGTTATCATATTTCTGCTCCAATCTATCTCCTTTTGGTCAAAGCAATAAATCACTGGCAAATTCCCTCAGTGAATTTTAATCAACTAGAAATTGAGTCGTGTAAAGGCATTTATGTATCTTGTATGTCTATTGGAGTCTGTTTTTATTATAATTGTTGGCCTGGTTAGTGACTGGAATTGAAACATTTTGCTTGGATCAGACCTCCCATCTCCCTACTATAATCATAAATACTTTCAGCTTCATTTTGAGCGTGTTTTGACAAAATATGAGATAACAGGAAGTTAAGATAGAATGGCAATAAATAGCATTACCATTGATCTGTGTCTTTACTCGGCATAATATTGCTACTTACCTTTAAGTAAAAAGGAAAAGTATTTTTGCAATACTATAACTAACAAGCTACTATAACTATTCTACTTCCATTTAATAATGAATAAAACACGACAGCTATAAACATAATGATGTAATCCATGGAGAGTAACTGATTGCTAGAGTATACATACTTTTATGCTAATAGGCCTGTTTAAAGCAAATATTTTGCGAATAGACAAATCCTAATCACCTCCAACCATGCAAACATTTTGCGTATTTAATCCAGAGAATTGGTCTGTTCCTCCTCAATTGTTGTCGATAAGAAGATATTGATGGAGTAACTGCTGTAAACAAAGCTAACAAAGAGCATTTTGTTTTTTAAAATGACGTAAAATAATGTAGGTAGTATTTGTATCTGCGTCACATCCACAAAATTCAGTTTCGCACTAGTTTAGTCCAGTAGTGCGACAACGTATTTAATTGACAAACCTGTAATATTGCATCGCACCGTACCATCATGGCCGGATGCCTTAATGTTCCTTTTTGAAATTATCTTACAAAGTGCTTCATTTTCTCCATTTCCATGTTCAACTGTTGACTGCTGTGCAAATAAATCTTTTGTTTCCAGTCGTTTACCATTATAGCTAGTGTGCTTATGTCATGTTTCTTATGTAAAATGTTGTAAAGGGATGCCTTCTAGAAACGTTACTTTTATTTGTGCAAGTTGAAAGTGCCAAGTTATACCCTTTTACAAGGAAACAATCAGTACCGAAACTAAAAACCGGAAAATGAAAATTGACATTATACTTTTAGGTTTACTATCTGCTACTGTAGTCTCGGGGCAAGTTTGTTCTCCTCCTGGACAACTGGTAAACATTTCATTTTATAATTAAACCTTTCGAAAAATGTAATTTCTGGAAACTATGAAAGTTTATTATTATGCGTGCTGACAGTGCACGCGGACAACGGACTGCTGCAAAGGTTGCTGTGAAGCTCACACTTGCATGGACAGTAATAAAACAATTAAATCATTCCTTTCTTTTAATGTATGTATGTAAGCTTTTACCAATTGCTGAAAGATTTCGCGTTTATATAATCCTTAGGGTCCTTCCCATGTAGTACAGATATGATTCAACAACCAGGTTACAACTCATGTATTGGATATTACTGTCCAGCCGGTCAAATATGTTTCCTCAGAGAGGTTAAATCAGATTTTTGCTTAAAAAAATTCAAATAAAAAATTATGGGGCTATTTGTAACTTTGTACATTTTTTCGATTTAAAAAATAATAGGTTTGCCCACCGGAAAATCCATGTCCTAGATCACCGGGCTGCCGAAGAGTCGACATGATAAATAACTACTCTGACTATCAGTATCGCAATTCTTATGATCGTGCCACTGCTGGTTCAGTATTTTGTTATTTTAGTCTCAGTTTCCTTATCTTGGGTTTAATGCGTTTCTTTCTAATATAATTATTGTAATCCTCTCCTAATATCTATAGATGTGATGTTTTATTTGTCGTACGATACTACTTTTTAGCTTGTTTCTGTACGAGAGCTTCAGCTGCAAAATTCAAGACGAGAATGCATTATAATTTAAGCAAAATAATTAATTCTAAATGAGAATAATGTTTAAAAAGGTCCACTTATAGAATCGCCAAGATAATTAAATCATCTACACGTTTACATTATAGAGTTCACAGGGAAGAACGTCTTTTCATTGCCATCATTTTATCCACCATCACTAGTGCAATATAACGAAAGCGAAGCTTGACAAGACCTCTGCGAACAAATTGCAAACAAGCCGTCTCACAGTCTCTTCCTTTTGGTTGCTTCATCTGTACAACAGGGGTCGTAATTGTTTGATATTTCGAAAGCCGAGTATTATGCAAGCATTGTAAAATTAATAAATAATATTATAATAATAGTATATTATAAAACTGTATTGTACATTGTATGGATAATCAACACTAGCTACCAGTTACTAACTGCATGAAATGTATATTGATTTTTTGATTTGACAACATTCTTACTAAATTATCACATACTTTTAAATGCGTACTGCAAGACAAGATTTGAAATAGAACAATAACAAGATAGTCAAATAGTCCACATATGTGCACCTTCAAAAAAATGTATTGCATTTATAATAGACATCATCTCCAAACTGTCATTGTCTAGAGAAGACACTATAAAATTGACGTTTTATGTAACATGTAATAACAGCAAGACATATTTGCAGCGCGTAACCGTCCGTGGTCTGCTGAGTGAAGAAACCAAATCAGTTTCACTGCCTGCAATAATGACCAGCAGCATCAGCAAACAATTTTCTGCTGACAAATAGTGTACCGTTATAAAAAATGTTTATTTACCACACAGCCACCGGCCACTGACTACCACCATCAAAATTCTTCTGTCCACACGAAAACCACGCCAATACAGAAGCAACGTAATAATATATAAAGTTATATAACATAATGTGTGTATATGCTGTTAGGATTGAATGTAGCTAGTACAATACCCTTTTGTTTCTTTTCATTGTTAACACACCTGTTACTACATGACAAAGCTACATATAGCTATATATACAGTAATTTGATGTTGGTACTAACAAACTATCGTTATCACTAATTATGTCAATGACCGTTGCAATGAATTTCTTTAATAAAGATATAGTCGATACTAACTAGGAAATTCATTTTAGTCTCGTGTGTAGAAGCCAGTCAGTGCATCAAAAAGCTGCCAAAATGCTCCTCTGAATAGTGCCAATATGTAAATGTGAATGTGTATCATCAACAGTCTTATTGTCACAACAGCACGACACCTCGCACGCACATATTCTAGAAGAGCAAAATGAAAAAGGTCAATGTTCAGTAAAGTAAAGTAATGAACATGAATAAATAAATACATGGCATTTCTTCAAAAGTGATACGCTTATTATTATTATTACCATCATTATTACTCAACAACCTTTGGTCAAAAGCATGTTTTTAATAGTTGACAATGAGGACAAAGATGAAATCGATGATGTTTGTTTGTAAGAGAACGCGCTGCGCCTTGAATACTAGTTGTATCTAGAGAGCTTATCATAACTCATTCATAAGAAGAATATTATTATGCCTTTTTAAATATGCATTAATTTGAAATCATGTGGAGTAGAAGGAGTTGTATGCATTTTTATCTTGAAATCTAATCATTTGACAAAGATTGCACAAGATAAAGTGAAAAAATGCTTTGTTTCGCCCAATGTAACAACAACCATTTATTTTGGTGAGTTTGTTCACTGATGTCATGAATCGTGAATTTTGATGCTGGTGAGGTGGTGAGGATGATAACTCAGTAGTAGTAATGAACTGAAAGTGAACTTGTATTGAGCCAATAAAAGTGACTCTGAGTATTAAAAGTGAGAGTGATTTCCCCTTCCTTACACCTATTCATTATCATCCTGTAATTGCTTAACTAGCGCAGTTTGCATCAACTCGACACTCTGCTACGGTGTGGCAATACAAAACTTTGATGAGTGAAAAATTAACTTGATTTTGACAAGACGTTGAAACATTTACTTTGATAATGATAAACATTGGTGGATGATGGAATATCGTAAAGCATAATATTCAATTAACAATTACCGATACACATTCGTTGGTGTTAGCGAAAGAATTTCATCGGGTTTTGATTAATGTCCACCATGACTGCAGGTGCATTTTTGGAAAGGATAAATATCTTTAACTTATAGTTGACTGTGCCTTGTACAATTTGTAAAAAAGAGGCAAAAATATGGTATAATTATAATTTATTCCGTTATGACTTTCATTTTCTGTCCATCGCTATTTTAAGACTCAATAGACTCGCTGAATGTGTTAATTTAAAATTGTATGCCTCTCTCCAAACCAAATGTGTATGGAGAACTACATACCGTAAAACTTGAAATTGCCGCAGTCCCTAAAATAGACGCAGCCCTGAAATAAACGCAGCTGCGTTAATTTAAATTTCAATGTAACTTAATATAAACG
>JAHZMV010002946.1:0-11821 GCA_027743765.1 Coecobrya sp. COE2 | reverse complement strand
TTCTCTGTTTAACTGTTGCCGATTGGTATAATATATCGGTATTACTTTTATCATCGTATATCAACATGAGCGGCACCTGCTTTAATAAGAGTTCAGCATCCGTTCCAGGAGTTAGTTGGTATACAAAAGCTATACTCTCACACTCGGTATTTATTTGGTATTTGTACAACGTGAAAGGTATTCATGTCGAAATTCCAAACAATTCATTTTATCCACTCCATTACATGTCGCTTGTCCTAAATACTTCCGATAGAGATATTATAATCCACTTCAAAATGAAATCCAACTTATTTATGTAGTTGTAGATATAAATGTATTCCTTCTTGAGTTAAGCCGTCATCTCTGTTCCAGAGATGTTTTAAAAAGCACTTTTTGCCGACAAAATTGGTAGATTGGATGTGTGGCATAATAAAGGATTTATTTGGGAAATTATTGCTGTGTGAAGTAAGTCAATGCACATCAAGGCAGTCGTTGTTGTGATGACTTTATTGAGCCTAACTCTCCCCAACAATTCAACATCTCCTTTCTTATTCTTTCTCACTGTCTCCGCTTGTTTTTGTCAAAGTCAAAATATTTTGAAGTTGTTTTATTTATTGCGCTACCTACCCCTATAACTTTACTGTCTCTGGTTTAAGCGCATTATTAGGGTTATCTACTTCCATTTCTTCACATATTTTCCTCAATTCAGTCCAATAATCTTTACCGGTCATCATTTGGCAATGATCGAGTATTTTTCCCCTAAACTGAGAAAAAGAGCAAAAAGTGTTAGATCAACAGAGAATGATATATTAAATCCGCCATAAAACACTTACGAAACGTACATTATTACGCATGCAGTAAGGAAGGCCAAAGAGAGAGCCAAGAGAGTCAAATTTTGCCGACAAAGTGAGAAGAACACAGAGAGAGCTGTAATATAGGGTAATAATGGCAATAAAAGGTGATTGTGATTGTTGTTGATTGTGAAAACAACAATATCATTTCATTAATGTAAAAATGTGCTGTTGTATAATGTTGTAAAACTTCACGGAGAGCAGTTAACAAAGCAGAGCAATTTAGAATGTTTATATACCCAGAGTGCCTTCAATAAAATGATCAACTGGTCGTTGTTGTGAAATCTGTATGATTATATGCATTAAGGAAATAATATTATAACGACTGGACATAGTGTTCTCTCTTCTCTGTAATAAAGTCATAAACCCCTTCTCTCTCAAGGTATAAAAATCATATCACCACCACACACTCTACTTTAGTGTAAGACTTGGCGAAATAGATGAAAGAAAAAGGTGTAATTTCCGCCTGCAATATAAACTCTTGGATTATACGCGCTGCAGTGCCAAAAGAATCAAATAAAACTTTAAAACGTTCTTTGTATTTTTGCAGTGCGTCTATATATCCAGAAAGATGGATATGTATGAACAAAGTTAGCCAGGTTTATCCATCACGTCCCTGTTGGTCATTAAAAGCTCCATTTATTTTTTCCTCAATGATGATAATTTTTCCTGTCGGTGACGTGATGAGGGACGCAATAAAACTAACGAAAATGAGCATGTCGCCCAAGAATAAAAGTCAACATGATCATAGTATCATAATATATGCTAACCTCTATACTCTACACATTCTAGCAAGCCAGTCGCCATTGCTCAAATTGCTCTCTGAGGATGTAAGAATGATCATGATGACTACGACATTTTCACAAGGGGCTTTTATTACATGAATATTCATGCTCGCAGTAAGCCAAGCAGAGATGTAATTGTACTGTATATTATTATTGCTATGCTAAATGTGTTCCGTCTACATGTGTCCTCTGACAAGAATGTTCCTTTTTGTAGTATTGCACAACAAACATCACAACAATAAAATATATTATTCGCTGTAAGCATTGTATTGTGCTTGGCATCCATACATTATTATTACGCTGTCTAGATGTGGTGGTGGGGTGAAATGCTCTGCTATTACTCTGTCGACAATTATTTGCGTCAGTCAACAAACAATTCAGAATATATAATAATAATAATAATAGTAAAGTATTCATTCTGCTGCTTCTTCTTCTTGTTCATTGTCGTCGTCGTCTTCTTGTGATGTGATTCATGTGATGGCATGGTTTAACTTGAATTTATTCCAGAATGACTGACTCCATTATTTGAGTGAACGACAACAGCAAGTTAACAACGGATGGACACTTTAGCGTTCACAGAAGATGCTCATGATGAGGATGACGACAATATAAAAGGCTGTGGCGGCATCTCAAAAGAAGTTTTATTCCCTTTGTTTCATTCTCCACTTCGTCTTAAAGCCTTCTTCTTGTTTGCTTGAGTATTAAGTTAAATTGTAAATAAAAAGGATGTGAAAAATTGTGCATGCATGCATGCAAGCATTCATGGAACTACCAACTACCAGAACTCTACTAATGGTAAGTGGTAGTAAGCATGTGTGTGTGCTCAAATTGTTATTACTTCGGCTTAGTAAATTATATTTGGTTTCATGATGTAAGTAAAATATTTATTTCACAGCAGCATCATTATTACCATCATCCCACTGGTAGTGGTATAGTATAGTCACCTTATAAAATGCACGCAGTGATGATGTGAAGAAAAAAACTGCCTTATTTTTTCTGGACATGCATCCATGTATGTATTAACTTAATAAGGGATAATATTCTGTACACACATTTTTATACATGTGTGAAGTAAATACAACAGCATGCATCATGCATTGTAGTAGTAATTTTAAGCACATACATACATATTGCACTTACTTATTACTACTACTTACCACTTAATACTATTTCATTTTGGAAAACCCGAGTATCCGTTCCTATTGCTCTTCTTTTACTGCCACAAACACTTTTTCATGCCTGCTTCATTCCCTATGTGTTTATTATGGACGGATCGGTCGGGGAACACAAACATACAAGCGAGGAAAAAGTAGACAAGGATGAAGGATAATGTTTTATGGCTGTCCATTATTCCTCTACTCTTCAGTTAGTCGAGTCGTCAGTCAGTCAGTCAAGTTTGAAGAGAACAGTGAACAGTGGAGTCTCTCCTGCATTTCATGTCTGTCTTCTTGCGTGTAAGTAGCGAAAAAGGGAGAACTGTAGCATTCAAGCGAGTATATTCAGTAACTCAGCTCATAGCTCATTTTTTTATCCTTTTGAACAGTGAGAAAAGACATACGGTTTTAGTTTAGCTTCGTATACACAGCCATACACACAGTGAAGCACCAGCTTCAGAACAGGCAACCCAAATCCAAACGAGTAAAATTTCATTTGGTCTCTGAGGAACGATTCAGTTGTGACCAAGCATTGGACGTGCTAACTTCATGTCTCTCTGATTGTGTGTGCGTAGCTCATTTTTCCCCAAACTCTGATTTTCCACCCTGCATACGTAGTAGTGGTGCAAGTGTGAACAGAGAATAAAGTAGAAAAGAAAAAAGGCATAAAGCTGCCAGGAAAAGAGAAATAAAGTCAAGATTTATTACAACGAGAACATTAATATATTTTGTTGTGTAAAATATAATATATTTTCGAAAAAAAGAAGAAATAAGTAGATATGAGAAACACAATATACAGTAAAATAGAAATGTTTGCTGTGTAGTAGTAAAAAGTTGTGTGTGGAACTTGTAAAATCGTTAAAGAAGAGAAATTGTTTTATTGAAATATACAGTTTTCTATGTGGAGTTGCCGAGTTTTTATGTTGTGAGCAGTAAAAGGTGTACATTCACAGAAAAAATTTGTGCGAGTACATTAAATCAAATAAAAATGTGAATTATTACTTTTGTGTGAATTCTGTGCGCTATACATGAAAGTGAGAGATGATAATGAAATATTCTTTGACTTGAAAAGAAACTTATATACAATAAATTGATATTTGTTTAAAAAAGTGGGAAATCCCAAAGTTTTAAGCGTGACTTAATAGTACAGTGCAGAAGTAGAAAACATATACATTTATAATTGAAAATACAATGGTAATTTTGGAAGGACACAACATGTTGGGAGTAAATAGTCCTAATCAGTACCTTCAACCTGATTACCTCTCCCCTTTGCCAACAACGGTAAGAATTATATGATATATGAAATATGTGAATGTAGTTTTATTAATTTAATGAAACGATTTCATATTTAGTATAATTTTCATTTTATGGGCTTGCATTAAATAATGAAATATAATATTTTATAAATTGTAGCTGGACGCTAAAAAGTCCCCGTTGGCACTTTTGGTCCAAACATGTAGTCAAATAGGAGCGGACACTCCATCCACCAAGTCCCTCCTGCACCCCAGTCCCCTCTCCTCTTCAGATTCAAACAGTTCACTGTCCAGTTCTGTTTCATCTGGAGCTGGACAAAAGCGCAAAGCTTCAACCAGCAGCGATTCTGGCCATGGCAGTAGTGGAACTAGTCTAAAATCATTGTCGGACTCTTCTAACGACTCCAGACCAAGAAGCTCTGGAAGTACCAGCAGCAATTGCTCTTCAGCAAAGCAACCTAGGCTCAGTCATAGTACAAGCCCTACAGGCAAAGTTTCACCAAAGAACTATCATCATCACAACAACAATATTGAGAGTTCTGCCTCTGCTGCCGTGATAAACCACAGCAACAATGCACATAAGCACAGAAAATTAAGTGGACAATCGATTTCATCGGAGGCATCCGAAAAAAGTAGAAGCAGTCATGTCCCAAGAAGCTCACCTGCGAACAATAATAATAATAGTGCTGCTAGTGTTATAGTACCCCAAGGAAAGGGCAGCTCAGGCAGTGTTGGTAGTCGATCTCCACCATCATCAAACCATGCACATGAAAAGTCATCTTCTTCAACAACCAAGTCATCTTCCACCACTGAAAAGAGCAACTCTTCCCCCAAGCCATCCAGTCATCAACAAGACCAAGGAGCGTCTCCAATCATTCGCTCAGGCCTGGATGTCCTTCAGGGAAAGGATCTTCCCAAGTATGGCGCATTCGGCTATCCACCAGGTTTTGACCCTACAAATCCTGCATTCCGCCTTCCATTCTTTGCCAATGCTCATCACGCTCACTTATTGGGTTATCCACCTGGTGCTGCTGCTGGAGCACTTTCTTCCCCTGGATCTCCATACAGCGCTTTAGCGGCTGCTTACGGTCGAAAAGATGCAATGCCCCCAGTTTGCAAAGATCCTTACTGCACTGGTTGTCAATTCAGTTCACCTGGTTCCGGAGCAGGATCAGCGTCTGCTTCATCAAGCGCTTTCATGGCGGCGGCTGCAGCTGCCGCTGCTGGTGGTGGTCCCAGTGTCTGCCCTGCCGGTTGTGCTCAATGTGATCATCAAAAGTTTCCATTGATTCCTCCATCAGCAACAAGTGGACCTTACCAAAGCATTCCAGGGTTTCCTCCAGGTTTTAGCCACGCAGCTTTAAGTGCCGTGGCAGCGGCCGCTGCTTCAGCCTATCCCCCATCACTTCTTAGTCATCCACATCACGCTGCCGCTGCTGCAGCCATGATGCAACATCAACAAGCTGCCGCCGCAGCAGCCCATGCTGCTGCAGCACAACAACAACAAAACGCTCAACGACCTTACGTATGCAATTGGATTGTAGCTGACAGTTACTGTGGCAAGAGGTTCCCTTCTTCAGAGGAACTTCTCCAGCACCTGCGAACCCATACCAATTCATCGGCTGCCGCAGCGTCCGCATCCTCTTCCGCATCGGCTGCAGCAGTGGCAACTTCAGAAGCTAACACAGCAGCGTTAGCCGCAGCGGCTGCAGCGTCACATCCTGGTTTGCCACCAATTTCGTCAGCATCGTCATTTTATTCCAATGCTTTACTGAATTCCAGTGCAATGGCTGCCGCCGCCGCTGCAATGCATCGTACCTACCCAACACCACCTTTGAGTCCCCATTCCGCAGCGCGATATAACCCATACGCCGTTGCCGCTGCAGCAGCAGCCGCGGCTGCCAACTCTGGAAAGCCCCCGGGTCCTATGGGTCCACTTCCACCACCTCCGTCAGCACTGGCTGGTTACTATCCATCACCCTATTCACTCTACGGGCCACGAATTGGTTAAAGTACACAATAACAGCAAATGAAAATGAGCTCATAGAAATCATCGTCACGCTACAAAGTGTGTGTTAATTTGTCATTACCAAAGCTAAAGACGGATATATTATTATTGTTTTAGATAAGTTTAAAAAAAGTTCAATTAAGTTTAGTCCAAAGTTCATCTTGTGTGGTCCGTGACCTATCTGCAGTTTGATTTTACGCTGATTGGTACGAGAAAAAATACTAGAGTTTACTTTATCATAATGATGATGGTGACAACGACAAGCAATTTCATTTTAACAATTTTTGTTGTTGACCACAAAACAGTCAGTTGCCGCGGTCAGACCCGTCAATATTGCTGTCAATCATTTTTGTAAAAAATAAGACCACATTTGGATAAATAGCATGATGGAACAATGGAGTATTGTACTTTTTTTCCTGAAGTGCAATGTTCAACAACAGCATTCAAACCGATATGTAATCTGCATCATTGCTATATACGCTACATAATTTTAACTCAGTACTTTGACCAGAGAGTCCATTATAAATTGGTGGAAATAATGATTACGTTAACTATATGAAAAATGACTTTATTGCTAAATTGAAATGGATGTCCTCACTTCAATCATTTATTATTATTACATCAGTAATGACTTTTAAGCTATCTAACAGCGTTCTCTCTCTCAACAACCAAAAAAATTACTTTACATTGCCAATTGCCAGTGTGACAACGACTTCAACTTCAGTGATGCCGTCATATAATAATCATCTCCTGTCTGTCATTCAATTGATGAAGGCGAATCACGCACGACACAACGTTCCTCATAAATAAATTAGATTCAATTGCATTTTTTTATCTTTATCATCTCCCTCCCTCCCTCGCTGTTATTCTTTCGTGGTAGTGACAAGTGATATCAATGAGAGGAGTTGTAATAATAATAAATAATAACTATACATTTTCAAAAAACTTGTTGTTATTGATGTTGTTAATGATTATCAATATGATTGTCCTTGTTTCTTAATTATGCAATGAGCAATGAACGGTCAAACACTTCAGGTTATGAGTTATGATGAATGGGTGATGATGCTGTTGACTGTGTGTGTGCAGCAACCTTTGCTTATTCACACTATGTAACTTTGTAGAATTGACAATTAAACCAAAAAAAGAAGAATTTTTGGTAGTTTTTACAATTTAATGTTTAAATCCATTTTTCTTCTTAAGAGCGTCCGTAAATAATAATATAATAAACTCATTATATATCCTGCATGTTTTATGTCGTTCTGTCAGGTTTCAGTTTTAATAACCTTTTTAGTCAATTAAAATTGTTTTTGTTGCTGTTGAGTTATCTAAAATATTTACATGTTATTTTTAGTTCAAGTACTGACGAAAAAAAGCTCAATACTATTTTAGTTTTTAATTTTTTTGTGTCCTTATCTTTACAATTCAGAAATAATTTAAGTACCGTGTAAGGTCACAGACATACAAAGTCAACAAAATATTTTATCATTTTATGCATTATTTCAACTGTTTGTGTTAAATTGTTGTTAAATTTTATGCTCTTGCAACAACGTTAGCAATGACTCTACCACTACCAACTACTGCTGTTAGTTTGCAAGACAATACAAATTCAAAAGAAAAATATGTACATAATATATAGAACAGCTCTAAAAGGTGTTTACTTTTTTGAAGAAAATATGTTTAGTCATATAGTCATACTTATATATATATTTAAGAAAAAAATTATAATATTTTAGCACAAGATAAGTGATACAAAGTAAGACAGCAAAATAAAAGGATAAATAAATATTTAAAATCATTGTTATGAAAAATTGTTGACCACTAAAGAAACAACGTCTTTTTCTTTAGCATTATTTTAACAGGCATGTGAAATGAAGGAGGAATTTTGCGCATTTAATGAATGATGCTGATGATGATAATGATGATAAATTACTTTTTCAAAATACATACACAATAATAATAAGCATGCTCTTTATAATTGTAAATTAAATGTTCTTTCCGTGAGCGATAAATTTTACTGTCTATCTTTACTAATCATCTACCTGCCTAATATAACGTAGTACTATGAATGAAAACCCACATGCACATATATGCCATACCATCACCCACATACCTAAAAATGACATAACATTACCATTATAGAAAATTATAAAAATGTCAGTTAAAATTGCATAGTACAGCTTATATATTATTATGACTAATGTTATATCACTGTGTTGTTAATAATGAATAATGATTTGGCGTTAAATCATCATCAGACAACACTTTTTACATTGACTTAAAATACACAACGTATACCCCAACAAAATGATACATACTGATATTCACGTTGCACATTTAAGCCAGTGAAGAAGCCCACCATACATTAATTTCTAACTCGAAAGAGAAAAAAGATTATTTAAATGATAATGCTAAAATATATGTATTTACAAATGAATAAAACACAAAATTGTACTTAACTGTAAGCAGTTGACGAATGCGTTTCCTTTTTTACGATTTTCATTATTTATTGCAAATTATCATAATCAACATTATTAAAAATTAATATTAATTTTCATTTGCACTGCAGGCGCTCATACATCCAGCAACAGCAGCAGGTGACATTAACATAATTTACCTGAGCGTAAAAATACTTGTACCATTTTCATCCAAAACGGCATACGGATATACAATACTATAGTTAGCCAGTTTGCTAGAGTATCTATATTCTTATTATAGCATAGCAGCATAATGTACACACTTCACTTAATGATGACAACTACAAGGCCGCATCTCTATATGATAATCAGCTTTTTCTATGGTCGTGATAAGAGACTAACAAAGGCAATTAAAGCGAAAAAACAAGACAAGCATTTATTATTTTTAGGCAATTTGCAATCCTTCATCATGTGTCTTGTCTATTTTATCCATTCTTCTACCTCTCTTAGTCATCGTTAATTGAAAACAATGCTTGATTAATGGCAGATGAAATGGTACTTTTATTTATAAGTGTGCTATTCCATGCTCCCCACACACGCAATACCACCACCACACCGTCAGCAATAAAACTTGTGCCAGTCGTGGCGTGGCTATTTGCATAGTATTCACATCCATTTCGAATGAAAATTAGGAGATATAAAGTCTCTTCTTTCTGCCCATGGCTCTATAGGCTGTGTCTTTCTGAGAATAAAAAGAGTTATTTTTTTGGATATTGTGAGAATCCAATGCATAAATATCCCATTTGTCACAATCACATTCCATATAACAACATAAAAATAAAAATGTAATTTAGGCAGTAATGGTGAAGATAACATTAAAAGCATGAGAAACAGACATTTTTGCAAGGAATGACGGCGATAATAAGGGGATAATATGGTCATATGTAGTCAGAGTTGTGTTTCTTGCAGTATGTTATATTGCTCATCTGCCTGCACTCTGCATGTAATAAAAATAAGGCAAAACAGTTATTGTATTTAATAGTGGCATGTTATTGTTTGTTGGTGGCAAAAAGGATTGGCTTTGGTTGCTTTTGTACTGATAGACACGGAATGCGGTAAACTTTCATGGCTTCGACAGATTGACACCTTTCGATTTTTATCCCTATTTTGTTCCACCTCCACACTTTCAGACAAAAACGAAAATCTAAAATAACGAGTCACCACGATCGCACCTATCCTCCCCAGCTTGTCTCTCTAACATTTTCGGCTTCTACTTCCACTTGGGCGTCAATTTCATTTTATACCTTTGAAAAAGCCGTCACATGCCATACAACCAGTCTTATTTCATCCTCATTACTTATTTTTTTCTCCTGAGGCGTACACAGCACAATAAGACAGCTTGCCTGGTATGGTATGGTACATTATCGATCAGTCCTGAGTCTGTCTATTCATCTTCATTCGCTTGCTGCCTGGGAGCTGTTTGTAAAATTGAAATTGGTGACTGTCGGTGCAACGGTGAAATGCATGCATACAAAAGGGGCACATTTGCTGAAATAAAAACGGGTCTTGTCAACTTGTCTTCTTGTGTCATCATCGTCATGTTAATGTCTACCCGGATGCCTGATGCCTGCCAGCTCTGTCTGTCTCTCTTTTTATTGACAAAGAGATAGTCTAATTGCTGCAGCAATATTAAAAGACAGAGACACACTATACCTTACAATGCACAAATGATATGACAGGAAAGCCGAAAAAGTGCACACACGCATAATAATGTCGCGCATTTTCATTCTCACTATTTCAAACCCACTGCTCATGATCATCAACCAGCGATAAAAAATCCTTTGTTGTTCTCATTATTGCTCCAGGGAACGCAGATTTAAATGAATGCGCAGAATTCATTAAGTTGCGCTGTCCGTCTATTATTTAGAAATAAATGGCAGCTTGTCAACTCTTCTTCACTTTGATATCATTTCAATGGAAATGTAGTGTGTTTCCTGCGTCATCTTATCGGTTTAATTTAAATGCAATTTAATATCAACCCTGTTTATTGCACATATGCATATCTCTGTCCATTTATACTGCACTGAATCTCCATCTCATTATATACCATGTGCATGTCTTGTTTGCTACATTGCCAATGTCAGTTATTTTCCTATTCTTTTGAAATCTTTTGAGTTTCGATTCTAATCGGACAATTTCTTCCTGTCAAAAATGTCACTAGAACTGAAAGCTGTCAGGTACCTTATTTCTTGAGCATTACGACATCATTCTACATCGTAATCATCAGCACCATCCGTACAGACCTCCGATGAGAGAAGGAGAAGTCTGTTACATGTGACTCATGTGACAATGTTATGTATGCATTTCTTTCTATAGAACTTTACGTCTGCTCACATCCTCACTTGCTTCTTTTCCTGCGTAATAATGTAATAATAAAGATGACGCTTTAACATCTCTTCGCCTTTTTACATTTTGTGCTGCTTCTAAAATGATTACTATTATTATTCTGACTGTTACATACATTGCGTTATGTGTTATATTACATATAGGCATACTGAATGCTTATTTTAAATAACCTATCATACAGCCCTTCCAAAATGAGAAGAAGAAGAAAAGTGACAAGTTGATGATGATGAGTAGGACGAGACGATGTTGTCTTCAACTGCCACATGCCATGCTTCATGTTTTAGCCCGACTAAGATAGCTTCTGCTCTGTTGCTGCTGAGGCGGTATATGGTAGGAGTAGAAAGTATAGTGGTGATGATGATCGTCATCATATTATCATCAAAATCAAAATCACGATGTTGATGATTATTATTATGCACTTGATAGTTGACATGATGCCAAGGTCTCTGCAATCTGTATACATTTCAGAAAATGAAATGTAAAAAATAAAATGTTCAAAGAAAACGGAGACGTGGAAGGCAGAAAACGACAGCTCGCAAACCAAAAAGAAGGAAACTTGTAATCGAATGGCAAAGCAAAATTATGGGAAGAAGAAAACGCAAACTTACATGAAATTACTTTACTTTGTTAACGTTTTCTGCTGCCTGCCTCTTGTTCTTGTCTGAGATGACATGACAGGATACATTTCGCAGCTAATATACAATAATACATAATATACCTAATAGCAAAAATATGTACAACTTTTTATTGTACTTGAGACAGTGAGAGATTGTAATAACGTGTCATATAGAATGTCATGCCGATGATGATGACGGACGCCAATGTCAACTGTCATACGATCTGTCACTCCTGTTAATTTTGTAGTTTGTACTGAAGTGAAATATCATCGTCATCATAATCATAATCTAAAACGAGAAGAAAATGGAACATGTGTCAACTTTTCTAGCAAAATAATGTACATTATAACGTCT
>JAHZMV010002945.1:0-15536 GCA_027743765.1 Coecobrya sp. COE2 | reverse complement strand
GGAGAAATGTCGTGGGGGGAAATGTGTGGGGGGAAATAGCATGGAACCCACGTAATGTTGTCAGGTTGGACTATCTGCAGCTTTTTGCGTGGCTGATGTGGTTTGTAGGGTGTTACATACTCGGATGGCTTTCTCGGTAAAAATCTGAAAAGTTGACATATTTATTGGACAATAACGTAGAACATCCTTTTTATCACCTTTTTCACACGGCCATTTTCTCTTCGAGAAGAAAGAACCAAAATCGCGTTGGAGCTTTCTAGATCACGCCATATTCACGTAATAAATATTAGTTCTTTGCGTAGTAAAGCTTAAATTCTGTATAAAGCAGCCAAAAATTCCACCGAGATTACTTTTCTCAGATGAACCATCGTTATTATGAATGCGGAACGTGTTTCACTGTAACATTAAATACAGGCACAGCATGGATGTTCGACTTTTTCAGAGATATTAAACCCAACGTATTTAGTATAAAGTCATAACCATTTCCTTATTCCTCTTACCGCACCAATTATGTATTAATTCATCCATCTTCATCATGAGAGAAGTGGTGGTGGTGTCGTCTAATGAGATTTACTTTTAGGGAGGAATTAAAAAAGCGTTCCCCGAAAAATGACTCAGAAAATGTCGCTTAAAACAAAAGAAGATGAACAAAGGAGGATGTCGGAGTATGGCTTGACTTTATAAAAATCTGTGGATTGAACAAAACGAAAGTGTCGCTCATTCAAATATATTATATTCCACTGTAAAATTTACAAAATTTCACTACCACATTTCTCTGGTTTGTGTCTCTAAATTCTTTCGTGTTTTTTTACTAAAAGAGAAATCTGTGTGGATAGAATCCCCTATTTACTCTTGTCTTTGTGAAAAATTAGGACCTTCCAGAACATTTTATTGTGGTAGCAGAGAGGAGTATCGCGTTAGGAATACAAAAAAGCCCGAGAAAAAGAGGCTTGGCTTTTGTGTTCATTTTTTTTCTTTCTCTTTCTGTTTTCCAAAATCCACAGATCTTTCCCTTAACCTTCCATTTTTACGTGAAAGCAAAAACGAAAGAGAGCTGATTCTGTTACAAGTTGAAAGCTCTAAATGAATGAATGAATGAGGAGGATGAAGAAGGGAAAAATTCGTTATCGACTTAATTAGTACAAGTCATTAAACTTGGAATAAAAAGGGGAAAAGAAAAGATACACGAAGGCGTAAGTAGAAACTAGTAGCGGCATAAGAGTATAAGCCATGTTAGATGAGGACGAGGACACATCTTAAAACGGGATTTTCCTCAGTCAGCCTATACCATGCCCTGGAAATCAGTGCGTGTTCGTACTATATGGAGTAACTAACTATATTTTCGAGAGTCGGCAAATACTTGGAGAGAGTCAGAAGAGTCACTCAACTAAACAGTGTATCCCAACCCAATCCGAACAGCAATATGAATAGTTACCCTGTGATAATACCCGTCTGCCTAGCCAAACTAAAAAAGTGAGTGACTGGAAGCATATTACGCTTACAACAACGTACGGACGTCATCATATATAGGTATAAGAAGAGTATTTTTCGGAGGAGGAAACAAAAGAGTATATTTAGATGAAAAATCACGCTCTCTCGTCGGGAGAGACAAAAGAAAAGAGACGACATTACCATTACGCTCGGTCGCTCTTAATTCTCCTTTTTTCCTTTATGTCCTTCTCCACGTCGTCGTAGGAGTGTAAAAGCAGACGTTTGCATCAGCACAAAATAAAAAGGAAAGAATGAAAGAAGAAGAGAAAGAAGGAGAGAGAGATTAACAAAGGATGGATTAAAAATTGAGGGAAACTGCTTCTCTTCCAAATCATCTTTTAATACCATCAATTAAACCAAATTAACGAATGGGCTCTTCTTCCCTTACGTACGTTATAATATGTATATGTATGCTTGTGCCGAGGCATTAAAAACTTGGAGAAGAAGAAAACACTAAAAATGAAAGAACTTAATTCAGAGTGCAGGCGGAGCAGGAGAACAGAAATGAAGAAAATCTCCTTTTTATACTACTTCTACTTACTTTGTGCTTACTTGATATAAGTTGGAGTAGAGAGTTTACTCCACTTATTGTAAGCATTTAACCAAACCACCACCGCCACCCTTTCAACTTTTACTTTAGTTGTGGAGTAGCATAGAAATGGGGATGGATGTAGAGAAGAAAAAGGATGTTATATGAATGATGATGATGATAGTGTGGTCTCTCTGCTATTCTTAGTCTGCTGTATTCTCTTCTTAATACCCTGGCTCCAGACTTTTCCCATCTTCAACTTTATTATTATATTTCCCTCTTATTATAATTATTATTACTGCTACTAGTGGCGGCATTACTATTAGCTTTTGATGCTTTAACTAACTTTCCCTATGCTCCAAGAGCAACGTTTTGGGTTGCTGCCTGGTGTTCTTATGCTCTTGTTTTTGTGCTGAAGCTGAAATAAGCACAAGGCTTAAACAATATGTGTGGGTACTAGTACTACTCCCATAATTGCATTACAAGCTACAATGAAAAATACATATGTTGGAAAGTTGGAATTTGCCCTCTTTACATATGGATTTCATATCGACAGAGATGAGATCATCAACTTTTATAACAAGGGATATAACGTAAAGACTTTACCAGTACTTTTTAATTTATCATTTGTAAGTGCTGCCCTCATTCATTCTTTCATACATACACATTGAGTATTTCATTTCAAATCATACAATAAGACCAGGTTAAGCCATATGAACTGTTTTGTATTTAGGTCCTACTGGACAGTTGTCTTTGGGCAGTGAGAAAATTTATCCGTATTTATTCTCTGAACAAACCAGCAGATTTTAGAACAAAATTATTTTTGTCTGCCTTCATGCATTCATGGTTTGATTTTAAATGATCTGGTAAATACACATTTTAAAGTGTGAAATCACATGATGCAGCTCAAAAAAAACTCCAGATACAGATTCAATATCGTTTTATGGCAGTTTAAGCACTATGCAATACCAATACTACACTACGCTGGAGAAAGTGAGAAAATAGCATTGAACTGGTTGCATGAAACCCTTTGAGACATCTAGTGAGCTTTCTCCGCTTCACCAGAAAATTTCTTTGTCTCTCCGACCCGAAACCAGGAAGCGTGTTCGCGTTTGCAACTAGTTTGTACTATGGAGTGGAGAGGGAATGCTGTGTACTTCTTATGTAAAAAGGCATCGTTAGTCGTTGCATTCTGTAAACAGAATGTGGAAAATACTCAGGCAATAATGCGTGTATATTATGTATAAATCGGTTATCCGAAAAGATGTTTGTATTTAATGTACTTTGTTTCAACATTTAATGAAGACACAGCGTATATATTTATATATACATACTTATCGATTTAATGAAGAAAATGGAAATCTAACATTATTTTGACTAGGTATCCGGTACTTTATTCAATAACCTTTTGCTGTTAGCCACAATGCCAAATGGAACTTGCTTAAGTTCTCTTAGCAGAGATGGAAGAAAGAGAAATAAGAAGCAAAATATGAAAAAACTAAGTTTTCTCCGTCTCTTTTGCCTTTTAATAAGCTTATTTGATAGTTTCTTCATTTCTGAAACACATCTTGTGGGTCTAGCTGAATTACCGTCTTGTCTGACCCTGAATGAATGAGATGAGCAATCTCCTGATGCGTCAGACCCTTCCTGATTGTCTCCTCTCTTCAATGTTGATTGCTGAAAGTAGTTCAACGATGAAGGTTCATTTTCCTCTGTTTCCACATCAGTCGTTGTTATCAATCCGTCGTACGTAGTGTAAAAATGGAAGCGATGTATTTCTATAGCCTCCACGAATGCACGGCTCTCCTCATTTATGACACTCTGAAGTAAAAAAAATCACATAAATGGTTCAATATTACTTGAATAAAGTTTTCCTGTATGTATTCAGTTTATAACAACTTACATTCCAAAATGATCGAAGGTCGGTAGGAACACCGTCATCTATAACTGCACAAGTTGTTGCCAAGATTAATATGGACAGCTTCTGATTGATCTTGTAATCTGTATTTAATACATTCTTGGCAGTGACATCCAATACGACAGTCTCGCCAATCTCAATGAATCCATGTGCCGGTCTCACATTAAGTTTTGTTTTACGCTTCGACATTATCTTTAAAAAGTTAAAAACTGCTTTAGCTAAACTATAATTTTTGCTAGGAACAAGTTTACACATACCTATACGAACGCAACTTCTTTTCCAAAAACAAACCTTAAACGCAACTAATCCTTTTCCTTGATTTGTTATTTCCAAGTGGCCTTTAAATACATTTGGTTCATGCTTCTTTTTCCCTGGAAAAAGGTTTATCAATGAAGATGCAGTAAGTTTCAAAGGGCCAGCTTGAGCTTGCTGCAAATTGCAGTATTGTTGCTTAATCATGTTGTTTACTGTCACGTTTGTACTTTGGCAAAGTAGATGGGAAGCAGCAATTGCACTACGTTTTCTCTGGTTTTTTACTAAATAAACGTAACAATACTAGCAAATAGCATATAGTCATTTATTTGGTAACCGTGTGATTAAACAAGTATCTATTCATGAATTTGAATAGTATGACTCGCATTGTCTATCGTCACGATCGTAATCTCTGACCCTGACCCTGGTTATTTCAACGCGTAAGTAAAGTAAAATATCATACAAGGTAAATTAATATATAGGTAATCTATTTTTATACAAAAATCATAAATAATCATTATAATATATTCGCACAAATCATATTATGATAAATGACATAAATATATGCATTTAATTCTACATACCTACATGATGTATAGTCACCGGGTTTCTGGCAATATGTATTTTATATCAACAAGCGAAAATATTCAATTTATACATTATACACATACATATGAATTAGATAATATGTAATAACAGTCAAGAAAAAGGATTCAGTCAATGAAAATTTCTCAGTCAAACATCCACCGAAATACAAGTAGCTTCTAAATTCTATAGATCATAACAAATTACATGATGACCATGACCATCCGCCTTTTCGTGAGTCACTATTCCTGTGCTTCTTTTTCAGTCTAGTCCTCGGGACCTTTAATTGTGGAGATTCCTTTTCCTTTCGAAGCAAAATTTCTTCTGCCAAATAGGTGAATACCGCCGCAACATTGTGTCCAGTTTTAGCAGAAGTTTCGAAATATCTGTAGAGCAAAATATGTATACATGTTTTTGTTATCATTGGAAAGACCGATTCAGAACGACAAGAAATATGATTAGAATATCAATCATAATTATGAATATTATAATAACTTACTTCAAATGAAAGGATATTGCAGCTAACTGTCCTGCCCCAGTTGTCACCTTGCGGTTAGTGAGATCGTCACATTTATTCCCGATAAGAACCTTTGGAATATCAGTGTTAACAGCCGTGTCTCCTGTGAGTAATGAAAAGTAATTTTATCAGTAAAACTTTCGTCTGTCCACATTCCACACAATAAATAATGGTAAACAGAAGACAACATTTATACCAACCACTAGCTTCCTGGTAAGCTGATATCCATCTTCTAACATTTTCAAATGACGGAGGGTGTGTTACATCATACACAAAGAGTACCCCGTGAGCTCCTCTGTAGTACATCTTGGAAATACTTTGAAATCTCTCTTGACCTGCTGTGTCCCTAAAAATATAATAAAAAATTAAACCATGTTAATCTTCTTCTTATCCACAAGATATAAAAATGTATATATAAACATCTTCTTCTATAAATAAATCGTTACCTTACCAGATTTGTAGTTTGACACGCTTCCCCGATACATCAATAGTTCTGATCTTAAAGTCAATGCCTATAATAAGATTAAATGCATAATTAAATATATGTAATTATGTAGTGCTCATATAGTACTACTCAACACAAATTGACTACAAGACATTATAAGAAAGGTAACAAAATTTCATACCGATTGTAGCTACGTAATGTGGACTAAAGTCATAATCGCAAAATTTCATCGTCAAATTTGTCTTGCCCACAGACTGATCCCCGATAATAATCAACTTGAAAAGGTGGTCATATCTCTTGATTTCAGGTGGCCTGAGTGGACAATTCCTTGCGGCGGGTGATGGCGTAGTTCTGGAAGGAAGAGTCAGCATCCCGTCCTCAAAATCCCGTGCGTTCGTCATTATTTTGCCCGCTAGCGTCACACTCAACACTTCTCGTTGGAATCCGTTCGTGCGATTCACAGTGCACAGGAGGCAACAGCCTCATAAAAACTGGAGGCGTTCGATTTACGATTTAACAGACAGACCCGTAAAATGCTTGTGTACTTTAACACGGCCCATTAAATTCCTCAAATCTGATCAAATCTCACGAACACAAACGCTGTAAACTTTCCTAAAAAATAATCAACAGGAAACAACAAATTGCTATACTAACTAAAAGTAAGTAGTATGTTCGTACTAAAAAGCAGTTGGATTGACCACTCTTGTTATAATGGTGAGTCTGAAACTGACAGCTGCAGTTGTTATCTTGGTAAAATGAATAGAATAATGTCGTCTAAACAAATTAATGCAAATCTATATAACAAGCTACATGTATATTGAACATAGTAAACTTTATAATATGCAAATCACCAATTTTGTATGCATTTGTGTAAATACTTGATGCTATATTGCTGTAACCTAAATTATAATACCCTTCATTTCGTTATAAATATATCTTTACACACCGTTAGTTTAAATATGACCAATGTGCATTAATGTACAGTTAATTGGTCAATAGTAAAAGGTTGTGGGCTTGGGACATAACATTTTAACGTCTAGGCTGCATGATAATTTGATGGATTCTATGAAATGCATGGTAAATTAGTGTGAACTTGTTTTCTATTTTTATGATTGAAATATCAATATTTATGTTCTTTAGTTCGTACATGGCTATTACATTTACATTTTTTAGTCAGTGTCTCTTCTATTATAAAAATACTGCAAAATAAAGTATTTACAAAGTAGAAGAACAAAAAGAGTACATTTACAATTTATGAGAAGAGAGAATAAGTTTTAAGAAATCGTTAGATAATAGCACATTAGTAGATGATGTAAGCTAGTCATTGAGATTTCTAAAAAATCAAATATCGGCTAAGGTAGCGAGAAGAATATTATGTATTTATGTGCATAATTATAGTTATCCATCGTCCATTATTGCAGCTCGTGGCTACTGCCAATTGCTTTTATGTATATTATGTACGCAGTATTTGGAATACAGTACAGTAATTTGACAACCCTTTTCACGAAACTCCTACAACTCCTTTTCATTCATGGAACTCATTAGTAAACTATTTTAGAAACAGGATTTTGGTAAATTCTAGAGAAATAAACTAGTCATCCGTTAATAATAATAAACTATCCTTCAAAAACTATCATGGCCATGTGGGGTTATAGGTACATTGGCAATGTTTAGAGAGGTATTAAAATACTTGGGGCAGATTGAGAATCCTAAAAAATGTTGTGCTGTTGGCTGTTGTAGATTATTGAATTGCATTTCTCAATTTATGTTTAAAAATAAGTAGGCTAATGTTTTGTCATAAAAGATATTGGCATTTAATAATGAGTAATGGGAGTATCCAGTATTATGGTGACATTAAAGCTTTATTCCATATTTAGACTCGATAAGATCTGAAATCGAAATATTTTCATCAATCACCGGAAAAATAATCCTGGTATCAACTCCATCAATCTTTCTCTCAAAATATGTTTCAAATTTACTTCTAAACAGAGGAAAGTATATCTTATAAATGCTGCAGTATCCAACCAACTGCTTTACGTTAAATTCGTACTTTAAAAGCTCTTTGGTCGCGTTTCTTATCAACTTGGAGTAGGCCGGCTCTTCATAGTTTACATTTGTAAAGTTAATTACTACAGCTTCGTGCTTAATATTCAAATATGTATCACTGGGCTTTTCGTGTACTGCCATGTTATACTCTGCCATACTCAATTTGTATTTCCGCTGCCAATCCTGTATAAAGTTGGAACCGTGGAGTTTTGAACTCAACGAGATTCTCGTTTCTTTGCCTTCCAAATTCAATGGTTGATATGCTTGGATAATTTTATCAAGATTTTCAATGGCCTCGTTGGGAGATAAGCCAACGAAATGTGGAACACTACATGTGACATTTTCAAGGCCACTTGTCTGGTTTATTGGTATAAAGGCTTTATTTCCTGTTTGTACGTTGGTACACGTCATGTTTTCAATCTTTTCCCAGTCCAACTCAGGATAGCAATGCTTAACAGGATTTGTCAGTAGAGTACATCTCGTCGTAATTTCCACTGGAATCCAGCGCTCACCTTTTAAAATAAAATAGTAATGACATCTTCAAGTATATTCCCACACTCAAATAAAAAGAGACATAACGTACCTACCTTCTTGGTATGTAAGTAGCGCTTCTTGTTCCACAGATATACCTGAAATAGCCCTGTCATCAGTACAATATAATCTCAACCCCATTCCCGATGGCCGACCCAAAGTTATCGTATTCCTCCATGCTGGAATTGTTGTCGATGTCATATTCTCATTTTCGGACAGTCCATCCAAATCACTCTCATTGTCTTGATTAAAGGAACAATTTAAACTGATTCCAGAAATATAGCGACTTCGTCCAAGTTCGAAAACATCAAAAAAAGGACCAGGATCTCGTTCCTCATCATTTTCTCCATCCTTTGAAATGTGCTCTTCTGCAATCAAATTTCCATTCGATACTGTTTGCATAAATAATGTAATCCCTGTCATAAAACCACCATTAGGACACTCTTTCATTTCCGTCCAGTTGCCTATATTTTTCTGTAAAATAAGCACCTCATCTGCACTAACTCTTTGCTGAATAGCGTCCGAGCAAACGAATTCAATGGCGTTAACTGTGGGATACGTCTGGTTCAAGAACTGTGATAAGCGAACCCTTGCCCCACTAAAATAGTTTCTTGCCTTACTGGAACAATAACTGGAACTAGTGAAACCACCTATGTGATTAAAAGTAAATGATTTCAACATGGCTTGTGTCCTTTCCTGGTCTTTGCTTAACGAGTTTATGTGATGGACTTGACAAACAAGAAACAGACTTATAGACAATGATACAACATATAAACATTTGGAATACATCATGACCATTGTCAACAATAATTGGGTCAGGTCGTGTCGTCTTATTCCAAAGTCTTAATCAGTGCTCATTAGCGAATGTAATTTAACAAGACGTATTTAAGAGGAGTATTTTATATGTGTGCATACATAAAAACACGCCTAGTTGCTTGCTGTTCATGCTGAATATTCCATTTCTTAGTTAAGACCCCAATTCCTAGAAAGCGATTTCGTGCCCTGTTTAGCATTAACATGAGTATAACACAATGCACATTTTACGATTGTGTTTTGATGTTGACTACGGCTTTACGTTGGATTGAAGTTTAACGGTTCCCGGAGATTAAAACAATGGAAGCAAGCAGCATGTGGCAACTCCTTTTCAGCTCTAAATGTCCATGACCTAATATTTAATTTTTGCCGAAGAAAAATATAAGCTGCTTTGAAGAACCTTAAATCGAANCGATTTCGTGCCCTGTTTAGCATTAACATGAGTATAACACAATGCACATTTTACGATTGTGTTTTGATGTTGACTACGGCTTTACGTTGGATTGAAGTTTAACGGTTCCCGGAGATTAAAACAATGGAAGCAAGCAGCATGTGGCAACTCCTTTTCAGCTCTAAATGTCCATGACCTAATATTTAATTTTTGCCGAAGAAAAATATAAGCTTCTTTGAAGAACCTTAAATCGAACCGAAGAAAAATCTAACTCACAAGTAAAAGTCAGTTGGAGTCAGCATCAACTACTTTCTTTGAAGAAGCTTTCTTTCTTACTACTGGTGTTTGTGACCTACTTTCGGAAAAATTTAAAACAAAATGACATATGCACACGTCTGTGTTCATTTGAGTCATTCAATGTAAAAAAGGCTCAGGGAGAAGAAAAGGAAAGAATAAAAAAGGAAACAAAACGCCTTCCGTCATCACCGTTGCGGTGGTCTCTGGAAATGTAAAAGAAGCGATTGTATGCATTGTATGTAAACATTTTTGCATATTATGCTACTACTGTCGGTAATATTCTTTATTGCTAACTTAGAAAACTATGTTTCGTGGGAGGATTTCTCCTTCCTACTTTCCTAGTTATTCATTTAGGTTGGAAAGGAAAGGAAGTACATATATAGGCACCTCAGAATGTAAACTTAAAAGGGTTTCCTGGTAGTACTCCTCTGTTTCTGACTCCCACTGTCATCCTCCGCTGTGGAATCGTTCTCGTTATGTCATCACGAATTTGAAAACATGATTACTAAAACACTCGAAGATGTACACATAGGCAGTTGGAAGTGCCCTTACAATATCATCATATGACTATTTGGCGACAAAAGGAGTGACAAATAGGAAAGTGCTTAAAATGATGAGGATGTTGACAATCATGACAGACGGAAACTATTTGTAATATCCTGTCAATTACACGCAATACGTTTTAAATAATTTCTTTGTTGTTTCCGAACAAAAACATAAATGTTGGTGGAGGTATATAGGAATCAATTTAGTTTTGAAAACACCTGTTTTAAGGATAATATATGGAAGCGAGAATAAAAGTAGTTCAACAACCTATATAGCGATTTTGAAAGCTTATAATTTCTCCAATAAAAATTAAAAGCAATTCCGTATAATTATCCGTCAGATTCAGACAGTCGCATTTATCCCCAGTACAATCAAAGTTGTTGTTGATTACTATTACATTACACAGTCAGTCTGGAAATGCTCACTAGATGTTATAAAAATAGTCGTTCAGGAAAGAAGAGAAGAGGGAAGGAGACGGGAACAGGAAATTTCATTTCGATCAGTTCCTCTCGAGTTTTTATTCTCCTTCACCACTCTTCTCTGTTACGAAGCCTCAGTCTACTTTGCAATGCGTTCATTGGTTCTATAGTCTTTGTCATCATGATTGAATTTCGGTTGCGTAACCTCGTCGATCCTTAACAACTGACTGATAAAAAAAGAAAGGGTTCGGTTGCTGTGTGAAGTTGACACTTTTTTCTTCTCTTTGGAGATCGATCGCGAAAGGTGATTTAGCCCGTTTGGAAGTGTAACGTTATATCATCTTTGTTTGAGGTGTGTTTGGGAGTGCATGAAATCATTTCATGATCAAAATAAATAAATGTGCGTCAGTGAATTTCTTGTTATCGGTTAGCGATTCTAGTTCTATACAGTCCTCATTATAGTCGTTTATTTTTTCCGGTAGAGCTGATATTTTTTTTAAATTGTATAACTTATAATAATAATTTTTAACAATGACAAAATTATATGAATATGCCTGTCTATTGAGAAATTTTGCTATTTCTTTGAAGCTTTAAAAAAATTATGCAATCAAAGATTATAATATGTAATATGTAATAACCCTGAAATATGAATTGAAGGGTGGGTATCCACTTTCATTAAAACAACACTGCTAGTCGTATATACATAGGTACCTACATCCAGACAAAGATTAAATGCAAACATGATACTATTTTCAAGTCTTTCTTTCTCGATTTAAAAAAATATTGATTCGGCCTGACTAAACGGAATATACTATCATGGAACTTCCGGTCGATTCATTACGTACACGAGCGTAAATGTTTGAACATTGAAAACGAAGGTCATGCTCATATCTATATTAAAAATTAAAATCTGAAATTTTAGAAGTGCTCATAGTTTAATCTTGTTCTGTTGTGATTAAATAAAAACATATCCACATATCCTATTCTAGCCTGTACATACATCTTCTATCTTAAAATGAAGCAAGAATTGAGGTAGTTAGCTAGTACAATAGTAGCAGTAGCTCAGCTATTTCATATTTGCGCTATCTTTGAGCTTTTATTATATCGCTTTCCAATTACACTTTACCGGATGTGTACTTCTTTGAGAAGGATCGGAGACACTTGAAACTAGGAAGACATTCTCAAAACCAGGAAATAAAAAAATCATACATCGTCATTAAGAAGTTCCTTTTTGATATTTTTTACTAATGCAACACTTACATTGACTGTAGTATATAAATGAAAATTCAAGGGAAATACTATTATAATCATAGATAACAATGTCAATTTCATTCAATATTGACTGTTTGAAGTCTGCTCATCTCGTCCTTCCTAGAAATTATAATCATTAAAGTGAGGTTCAAAGCAAAGCATGTCTGTAAAATACATAATGTAAAAAGTTCAATCATTTAGCATCTTGTATTATAATTGAAGCTTTTTATAATCTTTGATGTTGGTGAATCGCAAACTTTGGTATTGTTGATTCTGTCTGATTCTATTACACTGCATTTGCTTCCTTTAATATAAAGGTTCTGTTTCATCTTCAATGGTAGCAATTCAGTTCGTTAACCTGTTTTTATTCAACTTGTTACCTAACCAAGTGGCCATGCATGCTCTTGTTAAGACGATAAGGCAATGTTGAATCAAACAAATAATTTAGTTATACTTTAAACTTCATTGGAAGCCAATGCCCAATGGAACCGGTTTTACTGGACAGTGTATTGGGATGAACATGCTTAGTTGATTGCGTTCTTTAAAAATAAATATCGGTTGAAGTTATACCATACTTAGAAAAATATTTATTTTGTGCAATTCTCGCTTGGCTGGACTTTCCATCACGGAATTGAATACCAGTGGGATTGAAAGTCCAATTACCGTACACAAAAGTGTACATAAAGACGATAGGACTAAAGAATACATTTTTCATAAAGATTCATGATATACTTGAAGTTGTGCCTTTCCTTTATCAAAAGTGAAAATCAATTGGCACTCCAATAACCATCGTTCTATATGAGTTAATGCATTCCAACGTGTAAGTATTTTTGAAGCACCACTATCATCATCACCCCACCACTCTTGTCAATACGGCTGACCGCAACAATACCACAATCATTCATTCATCTACCTAAATTTTGCACTTCTAACACAGTTCTTTTATATTTCAAGTACCCCCATGATAATACACACAGCAAAAGCATGCAACAAGAAGAAGGCCTACGGAAAGGGATCTCCGATCTTCGTAGGCACGCATTCATGCATGACATGACTTCAATATTACGTTATTCAGTCGGATAATGTGCTAATGTTCAGTAGTGTTACAGTATTACTCTGTGTGTAGGTAGCAGTATCACGATTGCAACGCATCTGTCCAATTTATTCCCGTATCTCCATTCCACCACCGAGCAGCAATTGCCTGAAGCCCGCTACATAACCAGTACACTATTTTCTGTTTTCCAGTTCTCTCTTCGATGGTTCCGCTTTTTACCCACACATTTTTTCCTCTTTCTCTTTTACTGTTCACTCCTATCTGTTTACTCGTTTTGCCTCTTGTTCGCCCATGTTCCTGTACTATTGCTGTGGCTGCTGCATTTCATGGTCCTTTTCATCCCATTGTTTCTTCATCAATAACCACACAATGCAATCAAGTGGCAGGGCAATATCATCCATGAACGAGCACTCAAGTTGAAAGTCAATCCCGTTCATTCACTTGTGACCACAACAAAACACAACAAGGTCCCCTCAGAAAAACCTTCCAAGTAGTAACTCCAGCATCTACATTAACCACACACACGTTAACCTCCACCAGACCAGACACACAAGTCGTCTCCCTGATTTTTATTCTGATGGTGTTTCATATTTTCCAATCGCCTCATATCAATTTCTCCCAATGCCAATGACCATGCTGCCAGATTTTCTTTGACTATCAAGGTTAATATTCGTGGGTAGTTCACACTTGAAACAATGAAAGCCCTAATCACACTCTACTCATGGCCATGATCAAGTGTTAGGCGGTGGATGGGCACATCTGACGCAAATATGATGCGATAAGGTCCTTGGATTCAATATTCCAATAATGCGCTTCATATAAGCCGACGATAACAGACTTGAAGTATATAGAACCTGGAAAAGGAACCATTTGTTCAACAACACCTCGTTGAGCCGTTTTTTTACTTACATTTTTTTTATTATTCTGTGCTTTCATTAAAACGATATGTTTAATTAAACCAATAATAACAGTACAATACAGTCAAAATAATTATTACGTATCTTTGAATTATAATATATTAACAACAATATGTACAAATCTTATATTGCATTGGAGATTCGGTAATGATATGATAGTTAATTAAATTGTATTTAAAAGGTAGTGTGTAGCCTCTATTAAATTTCGTTGCAGTCTCATCATAAAACTGTAAATCGGTAATTAAAATACAATAAATCACCAAACATGTTTCAAACTTAAAAGTATTAAAAAAGATGCTAGATAGCCTCCACGAATGAGTATATTCGTTATCTATTTTTTAGTGATGCAACTGCTCTTTAAAGTTCACAGTTTTACACTATTTCTTAAAACTTAGACTATATATTTTATGGTTTTTATTAAGCTCACTTATATGTATGAATAAGCTTGTCAAAAAATGGCGAAAATATCAAAAACAAGAAGAATGTACTGCCAGTTTTGTAGGCAGTTGTACCGTTCATTTAACAATCAGTCATTCCTATATAGAGTACTGGATGGCGGTGTTTGGTTTAGTACTACCACCATTAAAATTGATGGGTTCACATTAACAGTAAAAATAACGAGAAACTATAAAAAGGACGTATACATAGCATAATGTTCCATAAAGTGTGAAAGTGACAAAATACTTGCATTAGATTTTTTACTGGTCTGTTGGGGTTTGAGTCTAAGAGATTGGTTACATATCCTACTACTACTATGTGGACGTAGAAAATATTATTTATAGGTACAATACATACATACATATTATACATACAAGAGTAAAAATGACAACAGCTTGTTACGCACTTAGGTATTTATACACTTTCACTAATACTTTTTTCATTTCTCCATAAAATCATTTATACCCATCTGACAGCTTTTAGGTCTATCTAGCACATCCTGGAAATCGTAATGACGACCTGCTTTCTTTGATTTCTTGTTCCGTTTCTGCTTTCCACCTCCATTTCCGCCTCCTCCTCCACCACCAGCAGCACCGCCGCTGCTGCTACTCGTGCCAGGTCCAGTAGGTACGCCACCGGTATTAGCATTTGCAGATCGACGGATACGAGAAGCATGAGCTTGACTGGATTGACGGCTTTGGCGTTCTTCACGGGTAATATCGGATGTTTTAAGGAAAGAGACGAGAAATGGTTGATGCTCTTCAGCGTCCAGGATGCTGGCCAAACCAGTTTTGGATAAAGGAACTTCAATGCCTGTAAAATTAGATAAATTGATGGTCTATAAGCACACTAGAAAAAAGGTTAACTCTATAGTTGGGTGTAAATATATTTGAATTCTCATAATATAATGTAACATAATTTTATATGCGTATTCCATCTCTTGTAATTCAATCTGTTTAGTATAGATACTAATCTGTTTACCCTAAACCAGCATCTATTGCATAAGTCTCGGTTGTAAATATTTTGCAAAATACTTTTCGGTTCTAGGAAAACATCTTACTCGTAAGGTGACCTTGTGTTGCATAGCTTATATAAA
>JAHZMV010002944.1:0-14137 GCA_027743765.1 Coecobrya sp. COE2 | reverse complement strand
CAAAAAGTTACCATGTTGCAAGCAACTGGTTACATTCATTGAAACTATTACATATTATTTGTAAACGAAGGAATTTAGATGGCTTTATAGCATATTGCAACTATGCTATGCTATTACATCTATCACCGGCACTTACTACTACTGAAGTACTTTTCTGGCTTAAGAAGAGGCGTTGTAGACACATTATATTAACATGACCTGTTTTCTAAAACTTTTTTAACGAAATGAACAAACCAACTGTGGTTAAGAGAATCCCATACCAGAACGTGTGGTTTCTAACTTTTACTGAAACTTCCTATCAGACCAGAGAGACTTTATACAAATGTCATTTTCAATTCCAATATCTCTCTTTTCATTTGCTTCCTCCATTTTGAATACTACATATCAACTATCATCATCATAATCATCCACACCAACCGCCGCAACTGGGAAACCAAAACTTGTCTTCGTTTTTGACGAGTCACAAAATGACACTAGAGCCCCTTCTATTCTATTCACGCAGAACCCCATTCCAATTTCCGGAGGAAAAGTTACAGGAAAAGTTTTTTCTGTTGAAAAATGGTAAACACTACAGTAGAAATCAAATTCTCTATAACATACATGCAAAATGTAATACATACACACATCTTGCTTAGGAACTTTATTATTTACCACAACTTCGTTTTCATTTGGCTGTCTGTTGATGGAGTTGAATACACCCTTAATTATCAACTCCATCATCATCAAAAGTCAAATTGTAGTAAGTCATATCAGCAATGCTGTCAGTTTTCATCGATGTTGAATTCTTTTCTCATATTTGAATTGTCGGTATTGTAGCTGGTAAATATGTACAGATAGCAACATCAGGCAAACAGACAAGTTTCCACGCTGCTGTTATACTGCTTCTCACTATTTTTAAAGTAGAAACGCGTCTGAAAGTTTTTAGAAGCTTATACTTCTAAAAAAATAAACCTTGCAAAATAAGGAATGAAATGTAAAAGTAGAGTTTGTAAGCAAATTATGCATGTAAAGCACATCCTTCCTTTTTTTCGTGTATGCTTTGCTGTTAATGAATTAATTTGCATTATATTAGCAAATTAAAACCGGTTCTACATTGGCTGAAACCAGTAACCAGTATTATCTCTTACTTTCTCAAAAGATGAACACACTAGATAGGGTGATGCAAATTGTATGAATGTATATAACGGACGAAAAGGCGTAATAACTTTCACCAATATAAATTGCACGTACACATTGGAGGAAAATGTGCGGGTCTATGTATTTCATATTCGTAAGATACATATATACATGAAGCATTACAAAACAAAGTCCATGTGAATATAAAATCGCTCTTCTGTAATTCTTTCCAATTCCTTGCGACAAGCACAAGGGACATTTTTTTTCTCCCGTGGATTTGCAGATTTTGCATATGTATTAGTTTGCTTATTCGTCGACGCCGTCATCGTATCTTTCTTTTGATTCCACGCTGAACACGTTCCATTTTTAGCCGATCTGCATGAGAAATTACCTACTAGCTATTCTGATAAAACAACAGGATTGTTTGCTTAGCCAGCACATTGTTTCAATTTCAGCGTGTGTACTCATTTTCTCCCAGCATTAATTATACCAGACATGTACTGCATTCATACAGAGTTCCAGTGTAGCCTCCTTGCTTTGCTGAAATGCACAAAAAGAAGAAAGGAAATCTCCAGCTGGTGTATTTGTATGTTTCATGATAAAATTGGCTTTCTCATCAGCCAAACTTGGTTCGGTAACAAACTGGTTTAGTCCCTTGGAACTCAAAAAGTATGAACATAGTAATAAAATAGCTTTTTAATGCATAGCTATATGCATATCGGTGTATATCTACTCATCCATCTAATGGTGAAACTGGAAAATCTGCCGTGATGAGGATACCGACAAAAGCCAATGAGGCATCTTTTAACTTGGCAACTGTCCATGTCCATATGTACTCTCAATCTCGTACAAGCGGCATCATCATCAACTATAACTCACACAGTCTGCTGCTGCTGATCCCTCTGACTAGCTCTGCTGTGGATGCTGCTGCTAATTAATGTCAGGTTTATGCATTTATGCATGAGGTGGTAATGAAACTTGATAATGTATGCAAGATTTTGACTTTAACTTGACAACATACCCAACTAACAACAGCAAACTGATGCGGAGGCGAGCAGAAACTGAACTGAACGTTCTGAGCGCTATCTCACTGTTGACTGTTTGTTCACGTTGGAACAGTTTCCAAGAAGTTGAGATCCCATAAACTATATAACATAGTGGAGACTTTCATCTGTATTTAGAAAATACAGTTACTAATACCACTGTATTTGTTCACTTTCTCTGACCACTTTCACAATTCACAGTATACGGGATGGATCAAACGTCAGAGATTTATGAAACATTTTGCATGCAGAGAACCAAGAGATAAACAAGTAGGTGGGAATTGCATAGTAATGAGAAGAAAGAACTTAGCTTGGCGTTTACTATGATAGATCCTCTTAGGTGGCACCATGAACATGCGCCTGCACATTGTTTTATTATACCCTTTTGCCGTGCTCTTTGCCAGTCCTCATACTATCCAGACTAGTTGAGGTTGAGACTACCTACATATACATATAGCGAACGGTCGGGAGAGTTGGCTCATTTAACTTTTAATTTATGTATTCTTCATTAAAATTACTTTTATCTCGCAGTCCATGACAAAAATAGAATGTGCTTGCATAGCATGTTTATGCAGTGTTTACCGATACTCAAAACCTACTAAATCTTGTGTAAAGTCAGCCATAAACACGATATTATGTGCTTATTGACTGACGTCAATTCTGTTACGTTTGGGTCATTGTCGTACAAAGTGCATCACGTGGTACTAGATTGTAAATCTTTATTCATTAAATGACCATTTTACCCAGTAGTTGGCAGCTGACATTCGCATATAAAATATTTTATTAGCTTTATTTTCATAAATTTTTGCTTCATTAGACACATGCGGGTGAAATCGAGCTAAAAGGGATTATTAAATACACCGGATACATGACGCTGCCTGAGCAATTCAATTTACACAGAACAAATTCGAAGGTTTTAACTGCATCTGCACTGGTACTGGTAGATTACGTGTATGTATGTAAAATATTTAGGGATAAAAACAAAGATTGAAATTCTTAACTGACAAAATGAAATAATTCCCACCATCCCTAGGATTTGCCTGAAAATTTGACTCAGATTCTACCCAATGGTGTGAATGAATCTAGTGGCTTGGAATAAAATGAATGTAAATACATAAAGATATAATAATATATGTACTAATGTTATTAGAATATTTGCAAATGGACTGAGAGAATGGGAGTAGCAGAAAGAAGATTATCGTTATTCAGTCATTTTATATTCCAAATTGATTCCAGGAATATTTGGAATTACGTACTTCCACAATTATTTATTCATCATTACAGACATATAGGAGCTACATACAGAAATACCTATATTTCCCAGAAGATATCTGAAACGAATAGACGTATATAGGTAAAGGAATGACCATTGAAGCATGGTAATGACGATATTATTATGTCGAATGAAAATGAAAGCAAACAAAACGAATACAGAAAATCTAATCCCTTTCACAATGTATTTGGGTACGTATAGACTTTGATAATGAGCAAAAAATTATCCAAAGCGTTTTCATTCAATCCATTTGGCTTCCTCAGAAGTTAACGAAATAATGACTGGTTTTACTTTGCATTGTTAATGAGCAATAATGTTATGACGGAGATAATTTAACATGATTACGTTAGAAGATGTACATCCATTGTAAAAATTATAAGTACTTATTAATAACAAATTATACAGAATTATTGATTAATGCTTGTTTGTTAAATGTTTAGAAGGCTGACATCACATATCACAAGAAATTACTCTGCAATATATTATAAGGTTAACATCTTCCCAAGTATGTAATTCGCAGCTCCGATTTCTAACTGTAGAACATTGTTGTTAGATACTTTTAAAATGTTCGACTGATGGGTTTGTACAACACAATGAAAAGACAGAGGTTGAAATATTAAAATAATATAATTGAAGAATCTTTCTTCACTTTCCGAACATATATGTATAACACGGAATGAATGAAGTACAGTAATGATGTATGTTTGTAAAGCACGAACGAACTGATTCGCGTAATAAATCATACCACACTACCACAGGCTAGAATTTGGCGAAAGTGCAAACTACGAGTAAAAGCTAATCCATTTCCGGGTTATTAGTGTTCCATTATTGCTCAATAGTGACAGTCTAAAACTTTCTCATTCGATGCGATGAAAACACTATTGAGTCTAGTGTAAATGTGAAAGTACTATTTCTTTGTCAACACGACAGTTCGGTCCTTACATGTTATTAGTTTAAGGATGGCGTGTGTGCATGTTATACTACATTTGTAACTAAAATGAATTCGTATGTGATATGAATATGAATTGCATGTTATTTAATAATATAAACATTGATACAACTTATTTTTTAAATATTACTACTCATATGATGCTCATGCTTTCCCTAACAAAACGGAATCCACATCTAAGCATCTCATTCGTCTTTACTACTTTCATATTACATTAACTAAATATTAGCAGATATAACTTTGCATTACCTCTAGTCATAAAGACTTAGGTTCTTAAACATATTCCTAACTATATTAGGAGAACTTCAAGACTCCAACTGACTAACCCGGTTGTATGTATAACAATTTAAATTGAAGAAATTGTTTGAATTCTGGTTTTCGCTTTTTGTACTATTTAATGGTTTATGAAAGCCATTTTTAGATCACTTCTCCGAATTCAACTCTTTTTAAATAGTACTTTGTTCTAGTTTTCCACGCTTCCTCCATTTCACTTGCAGATTGCAGACGTAATTTAAATTAGAATAGGGGTACGAAAGCCTTCTATGTAATGAGTGTTGTAACAGAAAATATCGGTTTGGCGAAGGGGAGGGAAGGGAAAAGCAATAAGAGAAAGCCATAAATTGTTGAGTAAATGAATCGTGAATTGTTTAAGCTTATTTGTTTCCATTATACAAATTATCTATTGAAGTAAAGGAATATTGACAGTATAGTGAAGAATGCATACAGCTATGTATGTATTATACCGCAGTAATACATATACATACGTTTATGCGCCTATAATAATGCTTCCACACCACAAGAGAGACAAAACCTCCCATCACATAGTATATGCTATCCAATTTCCTTTGACAGCTTTCGTAAAATTATCGGAGCCCAGCAAATACTCAAACAAAAACAGTGAAAGTTGCCCTGCGCTCATTGTTTCACAGATTAGCTCCTTTTTGCTGGGTAATGGCAATACAATGAACGATGTTGTGTTGCAGTACACATACATACACGAGATCACATATTATAGTGCTTAGAAGGCAACAAAATTAAAAAGAGAAACCAAAATATAACATAAAGAAATAAGCCTGCTTGAGTATGCTGCAGCATCTACCCTGCAACAATTTTATTTTTTGTCCCCATCCCCATATATTTACTTTCCCTCTTTTCTCTTGTCTTTTGCAGAAAATACCTCTCGACGACAACATGGGTCCAGAAACCTCTTTGGTTCTGGAGAGTACTGAACGAACGAGGTCGGATTTTTAATTAAATTCCTATGTCGACATTTTTTCTGCTTTGGGACAAGAGGAGCATAAACCATATAGTATGTACGGAAAGCAGCACAATAAAAACTACCGACGAAATTACGATTTACGATAGTTACATGGCTGTCTTCATGTGCCTTTCTCCCTCTGGTAGTATTTTGTTTTTTGCTTTATTGCTTTCTCCTTGAAAGTTTTTACTCTAGCTTTAGCACATAATATCCCCGTCGTCGTAGGAAAGCTTGTCGAAAACAAAAAAACATGCGACATGAGTCTCTCGTTTTAAAATAATCGCAACATTAGGTAAAATATATTTAGGGGAAGGTTTATCAGATCAGCATTTTTAGACAAGACTTTAGATCGAGTCATGCCTGTCTGTTAGGACTGAAAAATTCCTGTGGAATTTGATCGTAGAATTCTCTGTGTTTCTACACAAGGCATGGTATTTCTAGAGCATCAAATGGGAGTAATTGATACTGGCTTTACTAGGAAATGCATGATCCTAGGTTTCTGTATTATATAATCCTATTAAAAATTTCAAAGCTTTTTGATATCGTTATCGCTGTACTCGGGATAAATACGTAGGATGAACTCCAAAATATTCTCCTCGTTTCATATCGTCAATTTTTGGTCTTTTCAGCGAAGTGCCTTTAAACGAGGAAAGTTGATGAATGGGATGTATGTATGTATTTTAATTTTGTTTTCGGATTAGAAGAGAGTACGAAGCGGATAAATATGTGTTCATATGATGTAATGAAACTGAAAATGTAGTAAATAAAGCGAAATTTAATGCTTCTATCTCATTTCGGAGCTTGTGGTTTTGCTTTCACAGGCGGCATATATAGGCTCTTATACTCGGCGGTGCTCTGATATTACTGAAAGTGACACCGTCTCCTTTCTGCTAAAGAGACTCATTTACCGATCAAATCAAGCCCTAAAGCTTTCAATCACAACCACATACCTAGAATGTAGTCCATGTCAAGCAGCAGTGGCAGCAGAGACGACAGGAAGGGTAGATAATTGCTCAGGAAAAGAGACAGGATCGGATGGACGAAACCAAGCAATATCTAATTTTTATCCTGCGGTTCTACTACCTACTTTATACCTACATTTCCTTTATCTCGTCTTAATGGTTCACTTGGATTTTCTCTTCGTTATAGAACAAGAGGGAGAGATAAACAGAGGCAGTGACAGTTGATATAGGGTGTATGTGGTGGTGGTGTGTATGAAGTGGAAAAGAACTGGAAGGGTTATGTGGAGTTCTATATTACCAAGAGCGGAAACGGAGAGTAAAAGCTATTTTGATGTACTTTTGTTTATGCTGTTTGTATAGTGTACTCATCTCAGTACCTACCTACACATATAAAGTACGCATGTGTAGCTGTTGACAGCAGCTCGATTCACAATAATTGATGAGTTGGTTGATTGAAGAGGTACTTAAGTCTGTTCCAAAAACTGATGGTACCATTAGCATTAGGGTTTGGCTCCTGCTTCATTAACCCCTTTTGATCAAGAGCTTCGTTTATCCTCCAACAAAGATTGCAGCACCGAAGCCAATATCCCATGAACAAAGGCTGGTGGATATGTGATCTCCAAAAAAAGCTACAGCTTTCCATCTACATGAATAAATGACATCTCCAACTAGCAATCTTGATTTCGTTGTTTCTTGATGGTGTTCACCTGTTTCCACTAAAATATATATTGCCTTGTTGCAACAGCGTACTCCCATGTCATTTATATTGAATGTTATGATGAAATAGTAACATGTCCAATTTTAAACTTGGTAAAGATTTACAAGAATGATAAACTTTAGTTTACTGTTAACGTATTTTGTTGGTGTTAAAAATAGTACTATCTTACCAATAATGTTGAGATAACTATAATAAGCATCATATCAATTCACTTTTAGTGTTATTAAATTGTAAAGTATAGCTAGATTTAACCCAAAATTCCAATCACTCATTCCATACGAATGTTAGATCCAAATACGGACTGAAACTCGTCACAGCGTTTAACTGACAATATGACTGTACAATGCTGACTGCTTAAAACATTTTATACATCAAGTGAGTATGTAGTGGGATTCTGTTTTTCCTCCTTGCTTCGCCTTTTGCATATAAATCTTTGTTTTTGCCATTCATCTGGCATACATACGTGATGGTGACACATGGGACCTCCTGAGTGAAAGCCTATTATGCATACATATTACCAGTAAATATGAAAGCATTTTTTTCGAAATACTAACAAGCAAAGCAGCAAAGTTTTATTAAAAATGTATGAGGTACATGTGCATAAAATACAGTTTTTCATAGTGAGTGGCACATTCATTACAAATAAAACGTCATGAATCATGGCCCACTTATAAATAATGTTATGGAACAATGTATAATGGAGCATGGGAATATCATATATGTTGCTTCATTTCTAACTTTATGAAGTACAAACTTTTTGGTTTGAAAATGTAAAAGGGAATAATAAAACAAAACAAAAACGGGAAATGCCAAGAGAGAAAGTAAGGGTGGTACGAACGTATAAACAGCATAAATAAAATGAAGGTTGAATCCAGACTTTAGTTTTTGTTTATTATTATATTGCACGGAATTTTCTGCAGCTAGTTTATATATTGGCGTGTCGGATGTGTAGAGAAATATAATATAGCTACAGCTACTCAAAGTTACAAAATAACAGGATGTAAGAGCAGAAGGCATTTCGCTCTTTTACTTTCACTGTGCTTATTATATAATTCCACTTTCAGTTGACATAGGCATAGGAGCGTTGACTAGTTTTACGAATTCCTACAAAAGAAAGTCAACCGAACAAGTCAACAACGGAGGATGATGTTGATGAGGAGGAGGAGGAGAAAGTAAATGTGTTTGGTATATATATTATTAGTTTTTCAGAGCATTCTCAACAATCCAGTCAGAGCCTGGCAAAACAGGAGGAAAATGAAATGACAATAGCTTTTGTATTTTGATTCCATTTCGAGCCTCATGTCTTTCGGCCTCTCTCTCCCTTTCTCACTCATTCTTTTTGTGTCTTGACTTTTGAGAAATAGGAAGTGATAGTTGGAGGCATGTATCGTAATGTATATATTTAGCGAATGACTATTATAATACACAGCAAATGCCACGCATGCATGACATCATCATGACATAGCTCATTTGCTAGGTTTGCAATTGCCATTCCCACTGCCATAACATTTCGTAAGAGTACAAATACTCAAATACTAGTGGAAATGATATACATAAAAAGTAAATACGTACAAAACATTATAGCACAGTGTAATCATAATATTATACAGTGCACAGAAACTGCATGAAACGGAGAAAGTGAGAAAAGTGCGTCAACCGTATTTATTATAAGAGTTTCTCTAGTCCCCGTTGCTTTCGCTGTCACACACGTCACGCCTTTTACTTTCCCGTCTGGAAGAAGAGGAAGGAATGACAGAGAAAGGAGGATTCTCGCCATTTTACACCAAAACCCCAAATATTATTATACTTTCTCTAACTAATTTGCCTGCTGCTACGAGAAATGTATACACATGAAATATAAGGGACCATCAGCAAAAATTGTTGCTCGTTTGATGGCCATGTTGCTGCTGGCGATGATAGTATTATTATTCCGGTGTGGAGTATGGCATTTGAAGGAGTAAAAGTGAGCAGCACAGAGTAGAGAAAGAGACAAGAAAACACTGAAGTGAATGAAATATGTCTACCCTGCATTACCATCATCATTATGATTATTATTTTGGGGTGTGATGTTTCCCCTTCGACTAACTCATTCAGAATTCGACTGGCATACCATTTTGCCCCTATCACGGCTGCTGCTGCCTCTTCCATACTGCCTCTTGTCTTTATTATTGCTTGCAATGTCATTATGTCTTATGTCTTTGCCATATCGTGATGATGTCGGTGTGTATTTTGCCGTTCACACTTGTTCAAAATGGTAAACGTCACAGTCACGACACGTTCTACGCTTTCTAGATGACTTTTCTTGGATAGTAATGTGAAATTCTTGTAGAATAGACTTGTTTCCCACAAAGTCAACACGAAACATGAAATGCATAAGTTTGTCCGAAAAAGTTAGTATTCAGCACTCTTGATACTCAGACATACTCAACGATTCTGAAAAATTCCTTTCCTCGTAAAAGTGTAATTTCATACGAAAGTACGTATACAAATACACAAGTGCTCATAAACCCGAAAGGGCACTCATTTCATCACAGATTTTGATGTTTTTCATTTCATTTTTGTGTATGAATTCTTTGGTACACTGTTTTATGTTCAAAGAAATAAACCAGTGCATTTGCAATGATGCGGGTTCTGAAGCAAACCTGATTACTAGTGTGTCCGTAATGCATACTTGGAAAGTTGGATGGAAATGAAGTGCAATTGCAAGTAATGGTGAAGTTGTTCAAGTGAAAGTAGTAAAATATTAATGCTTGTAATATGTTTGCTAGTTATAACATAACCATTTCTCTCCGTAGATTTCATATACAAAAATGGAATGAAGTTTCGTTTTGTACTCTATTGATGCTACATAGCAACTTGCTTTAAACATCGATCATAGTAAATACGATATGGTGCACAGACGCTATGACGATTGCTTGGTTGCTATGTAAGTAAAAGTATTTTTCAAAAATTTTCATATTGTCAAAATTGTTATTGAACAGAGATTGGAGAAGAGGATGCGCTTCAACTATCCTCGGTGGCAACGAAACGCTGGGGCATGTCTATAACATTTTTTATCTATCTTGCTTTTATGCACATACAAGTAAAACTAATTAAACCTGGGAAAATTGCTAAAAATAGTTAAGAATATGAGCGAATTGTTTCGACATTAAACTTGTATAGCACATTAATAACATGGACATGCAATATGCAAATTCTATATTTTATATTTGTGCATGTAAAACTATGTCTCTGGCAACGAATGAAGAAATTACCTAAATAAGATTCCAAACTTAAAGGGAAATGCATAAAGGCATCCATTTTGCTATTCGCTGAATATGTGAAGTACATGTGCTTTTTTAACAAATATTTTATTCCTCAAAACTACTCATAATCACATCTACAATCAGATTCGAATCTTTCAGTAACTGATTTAATATAACTAACTTCCTTATTGTTCTTCTTAATCTTGTAGTTATTTTTTCAAGCTACATTACGTTACTCTACATTTATGACAATAAAGCCGCAGTGGTCAAATTATAATTTGTGAAGTTCACAGAAAAGTACTAAAGCAGTATTTTGAACAGTTATATAGCTTTACACAAGGAAACGAATGGATAATACAAGAGTCAACAGCGAACGTTTTATAATGACATGACTGTAATGATAACTTTAGTTTTACATTTTCAGCGCATTACACATCCAAGCCAAAAGTAACAAAACAATAAAAGCCTGCTGCTGCAAAGCAGTTTGTCTATAATCGTTACTGGATAACGAATGTGCCATGAGTATCATTACGACTCAAACACTGTTTACAGTCTTTTCCTACAACTGAAGTTGTATATTATTTCTTTATTGTTCCTATTCACTGTATTCACCCGACCCTTCTGACAGTGCGGTTAACCAGAGAACCAATTAGCTTTGGAAGCCTCCATTATACAACAGCAATATTGTTACCAGAAAACGGAAAACTGAATGCATGGCCACTCAGCACAGTGTAATGGAAAGAGCACAGAAACAGCTTAAATGAAAGGCAATTCAGGAAAGTAATGGAATTGGGGTGCTGTACCAGAGGTGACAGATGATTATGGTAGATTACTGTAATAAAAGCGACTCCTTGACTTTTCGACACTGAAAACACCAAAAGTGGACAATTGAGCATATTTATTATAGCATATACCATATACCTACTTTAAACGCAAACAGAAAGAGAGGAGAGTTGTCATATAGCCGCACGTGTGGAAGGAAATAAGTGATATCACTAACTCTGTTGATCTTACATCAAAATTATATCTTTTTTGCTAAAGGAACTTTATCCCAAAATATTGCGTGAAATAACATTATATAAAAACAACTTTCAGTATTTTGGTTACATATTTTGATGTCATAAATGAGCTTTTATTTCTCCGCCAAATTGGAATGGTGACTTATAGTGACAGTGAGCACATCATAAACTTGTCAACTAGGTTTTTTAGACTTACACGTGCCATATAGTGTATTTTGGACCTCAATACATATGACAGCAGACTACATTTTATTGCCTTTAAAATATTCACCAGGAGTAATTCTGTTAACATGTTAATATATAACATATTCTTCATAACCAAGTTGAACTCCACCAGTCATTAAAACAACGATATAAACTCTGCATTAAAATTGATCTAAGAATTAAAATTAATTGATCTTACATAATTTGAACATACCTACTTACACATACATATATTGTGTCATTTGTTATTCTGCATTTTGTTTTCCGTAGAGCCTAAACGTTTCATTCGAGAACATAATTCATAATACAGAACTAAACAACCAATTATAAAATTCTCAAAATTCTGCAAGCAAAGAGTATCAGCGGATAATTTTACAATCCGCGTCACTAAGCTAAACATATGCCAGGAACTATAACTATCAACCATGGCATAGTGGAAATGTTTGGAGAAAGAGAGTGACGTTTACTTTGGCCTATCAAAAAGTCTTTAAAATTGCTAATTACGAGCTTTTTAAAATATTTATTATTTCAAGTAGTTCTCATTTACAAGGCTTTAATAGTTTAGTTTATAGTTGGTATTAGTTTGGTCAACAATGCCTTTAAGCATCACAATGTGAATGTTTTGTGAAAATGTATGCTTAGATCATTGGTTAAGTTAGATGAATTATTCTCATCTCGTGATAGCTATTCGACTGAACAAAAGGTGACATGGTAGTTCTAGTACTAAATGCCATTTGATATAATGTTTCTGGGGAAATCCGGTACACAGACATACATAGCCAACATTATCATTAACCACATCATATGAGCCAATGACTATTAACCAAGAAGAGGAGAAAGGCAAAAGAAAATGAATTGCGTACCCTTGGGCAGCACCACACGAACATTCTAGCAGAATAGACACACGAACAGGGACCATATAAAGTGATGCCAAATACTGAACAACTTATGTACTTGTGTTGTAGATTGAACGCTAGGCGTGAGAATCCTGTCTATAAGTTCACACCAAAATGAAAGAATGTTTTCATGATTCCTGGCCTGTTTGTCACTGGAGATTTTACCGTGCTTCAAACAAAGCATTTCCTTTCTGATTATTGCTCCTGCATCCTTTCACAATGATAAAATGAGGAAAAGTATGCCATCATGATACTTAATATTACGAGAGGAAGGAATGGTCAGCGGTCTTTGGCTAACCGTTGGCAAACGTTCATTTTAACTGGTTTGGACTTTGGATGGCAGCTGAGTTGGCACTATTAAATATCATCGTCAAACTTTCTTTATTATGGCTTGTTTAATGTTCGTTTTTTCCGATGGGGCATGTTGTGCCATGCTGATTTCGTTTATATGCACAGAATGTATACGCAGTAGTAGATGCCTAATGTGTTAAACGCAGAATCCGTACAAAGATGACAGTGATGAGTAAGATAATACAAACGTGAAAACAGTATAAACGTTCACTATCTCCTCCGTTTTCATTTCCCGTTTCGTCTATTCCGCAAACTTCCTTCTCAACTATTGCTGATGGGCGGACTTGGTTTAGCAACCAACCCCGATAACCTAAATCTAAAGACTTGCCAATTTTTACAGCTATTGTCCACCCTCTACTCTAACGAAATACATGGTATAGTAATTTGCACACGAGGGCAGTTGGCAATTACATTGGAATTCACACCCTTACGTACAATGCCATTTCCAATGATTTGACTATTGGATGATGTAAAAAACAAAAGAATTCAAAAGTTATGCAATATTTTATTGTTGTATTTTTGCTTAAAAATTAACTTTGTTGATAATGTTTTATGTACCAGACATTTTATTATTTATGGTAATTTTTGTTATGACCTTTTCATTTTTCGTAAAAGTAAAAGACAAACAAAGCAGAAAAACACACCCCATGCCACTGTTACTAAAATCCCTGGCCAAACCATCGGATGAGTTAAACCCACTCCTCTGTTTATGATAAAACGAAAAGGTTTGACGATAGCTACTATTGGGAAGAAGTAGAATAATAGAGAGCGAAACGGGTGTGGAATAATTTCAATTGGCCGTAGTGTTCCTGAGAAATAACAAATATTTAAGCATTTAAATATGCTTGCATACTTTTTTAAAACTATGTACATCGATAGTTGAATTACCCATGTTTCAGTCTAAAAGAGAGGAAAATGGTAGTGTTAATTAATAATTAGCTTACCGGCATATATCATGAAGAGTGGTAAAACAAAAATGGCAGCAATTATTAGCATCATTTCGTCTTTGTACATGACACCAACAACTAGACCTATAATAAGATATACCTATGTAGTGTTTATTAATGCAAAGTTTTATGTCTTACAGTGTTTAGCATTATCAT
>JAHZMV010002943.1:0-12978 GCA_027743765.1 Coecobrya sp. COE2 | reverse complement strand
CTTCGCCCAATTTGATGCAGTTTTCTCCTATCCGATCGCCTGATTTAATGCAATTTTCTCCTACCCGATCTCCTGATTTAATGCAGTTTTCTCCCAACGTTTCTATTCAATCAGGTATGTGCATGTCAGTCGTTTATATGCTTAATTTTACATAAAGAATATGCCTCAATCAAACTGTAATTAATCTCATAAAATGCAGGTGGATCTGGATTTGGTACCCCTCCACCACCAGGGCAAAACCCAGCCGCATTAGGAATAAGACGTCTGGAACCGCAAGGTACCATTAAATCTTTTTATAATACAAATGTTCAAACAATGATATGTCGCAATATGAAGTATAGCAGTATATTAATATGACATGTATCCTAATTGATTAAAATATAGGAAGTCCCCAATCGCCAGCTTTGAATCAAATGGTTCGGGAAGCTCAAAACTACTTGATGAATAGGACATCGCCATGATCCGCAGGATCTTCTTGTGGTCTATAAACCTTCCTTTAAGGTAAATTAAATATTCCTTTCACCCATTAAAATCATGGCACAGTGTTGTCAGAAATTGCTTTTGCACGAATTGAGCTTTCTCCAACGCTAAATACTTTAACAAAATAATATTTACTCTTCTCAATCTATTTCAGAACACAAAATCGGGATTGTGGGACAATGTTAACCTAACGTTTTCGCATTAGAAATCTCGAGGAAATCCGAATGCAGATTCACTTCTATTTTGCACAACTCCAGGCGGCAAAAAGCAAGATAACAAGATAAAGTGCAAAATCTCAAGAGGGAAAATTTTAATTGGTACATTCAATGTTCATTTTATACTGCTTCTCAAAAATTGCAAGAACCACACAATAAAAAGTAAATTCTCAAAATATATATAACTGGGTGTTACGTGATTAGTGAATGTTTTGCACTAATAAACCAAATCTAACGTCTCATCCTTCATTGCATTGCGAAGACCATTATGTTTCATTTCAATTAAAAGAGATTATTTTCAAAGATTAGCAATGATAATGAAAATCATAGTTGCAAGACTATCCTTGACATTATTCTATTATTATAACACTGTGGACATCTAATGTGTATATCAGTGGCGTAGAATGTACTGAAATATGCATTTCTGACAGGCTTTAAATCATGTTTATGAAAACTTGACTTACATTAAGTGCTACCCTTGGCCGAGTTTCTCCTTGAAGACAACAAACAAGTGAGTAATTTTCACAATTTTCCTTGCGACCACGAAACTGGTGTATGTCATGTATTACATAAGCAAGTTCGGTATGAGAGGAGGAGGACTATATTACAGTTCTACTCATTTTGCTTTCTGGTAATGGTTTGGTGAGGGTGTTGTGCGGGGGAGGAAGGAAAAAAATCGACGTCAATGTTGTAAGCAAGACCGAAGTTTGCATCAAGAAAATAAAAGCGAAGTAATAAAGTCTGTAATAGTAATGTGCATAAATAATCACACCCTTTTCCCCTTATAACATTACTTTTCTGCTGAGTGCTATCCGTTATACTGTCACCAATGCACTAATAGAAATGCTCCCACCACCACTGCCATTACGTCTGTGACGCGTTCATGATATTGAACAAAGAGGCAAGTAAATAAATAAATGTATAATAGCGATAATGACTGATGATATTTCACCCGAATTTAGCGTCTAAGCTGGTTTACAAATTATGTGTGACGTAATGTGCTAAAAATACTTACGTTTTTACTAATGTTGAGTTAATTACGCCGCTCTGCTTTATATTCAATACGTTATTATCACTCTCACATTTGTAGTTACAAACTTTTGTATATTACAATCCCGTTTTTCAACAACAAAACTGTATTGAAGTAGGTATATAACCCGACAAAAATAATAAAAATATGGCTAATTGCAATAATAAAGAGGACACCGAATAACTAGTTGAGAGAAGCAGAGCACTATATTTTTCTGCTCCTCTGTCCGTAAGACTTGTTGAGGACTACAAGAAAACTGGCACAGAACTGACTTTTCTGTTGATTGTCGAGCTGGAGAAAACAGAATGAAACAAAAAAGATGAAAAGAGTTTTGCATGTGTTGTACAACAACTCCCCGACTTACTACAGAGAGTTGGCGAGTAGGAAGCTGGAGGTTAGCTGAGAAACTTGCAGTTTAGCTCTGTAGCAGAGTAGCAGTTTGAAAGAGAAAGGAGGAAGAAGGAAAAGGCAAAGGAGAAGAAAGAAGACCACTACACAGAATAAGAGCATTGTACAACTTTTTCACAGAACAGTCTATATTTTACTACTCAGGTTTCGCATGTAGGTTTTCCCTCTCCGGTTTTGCTTTAGCATCCCATCACCATATCGTCATATACCATGCTGCTGCCCTTCTGTGAAGGGAAAACAGTAGCAGAGAAGTTGCAGCAAGGAGCAACAAGCATAAAAAAAGAAAGAAAGACGATGAAGAGCTGTGCATATAGTCATATTACATATTATTATTAGCAGGCAGGGAAAGGAGCATACGGACACCGTGCATAGTTTATGGATACAACAACAGTTATGCATACATGAGAGATGAGAGTGGAAAAGAGAGAAAGCTCTGGGTTTTGCTGTCATGTATATTTATTTCGTAGTATATGTGGAGGAGCGTTTGATTGAAAAGTGGAAAGTGTATTAGAGGAGGAAAAGACTAGTAAACTGGTAAGGCAGCAGTAGTAGTTGTGGTGTGGCGGTTACATAGTGGAAGGTGTAACGCAGCCCTTATACTTGTGTGTAGGTTATTATTATTATTACTCTTGGTCTGGTGGTGGTACTGGTACCAGCACACCACTACTAACACATCATCGTCATCAAATACAAGTTGTTTCAGCTCACCAGAACCATAAGCAGCAGAGAATCACATTCATCAGATGCAGATTATTGGAAGCAGAAGCAACATAATATATTATATTGCTTCTCTCTGCATTTTCCTCTTGCTGCAAAGACAACATCGACTACTAAACGGGAATTATATTTTGTTGTAGAATGAATAATGTAGAGAAAGATGTAACTGACTAACTGAATGAGTGAATGAGGAGTATAAGGATGGAAAAGCTGAGCACAAATCCAGTATAACTGGATGACGATATTTATTATGATGCCACTTGCTTCTAGCAAAGTACATAAGGTTTGACATTAAGAGCTTATTTGTATGTGGACGAGTTTACCCGGTTTTTGATGCGGTTTCATCTTCTCTCCTTTCTACAACAGCTATGCTAACCTAAGCAAAACATGAAAGCTACGTTGTACTTTTAAATCTCTCTGCACAATATACATACATATATTATAACTACTAACTAACAAATATGGTAGGTATGCCGTAGATTTCTAAGTCTAACGATGATACAAAGTGATGAACGTGCAGTTAACATTGATTTGACGGTATGATGACTTTACGCAAAAATAAACACGCACATCAACACATTCACGCGGTGCTTTATTATTAATGTAGTAAAGCAAACTGTACTAGAGGTGTAGAATGCACATAGTTTTAGCAATATTGCACTACACTCTCGAATGTCGAACACAAAATTGTTTTCGCAAATGTTTTGCTATTGGTAAAAGTTAATTTATATTAGCTTCAGTAGACCAAACGACATCGGATTTACTGACGGGGAAAATGTGTGTCATTCTGATAGTTGCAAATCCAGTGCAGATTTCAGGGAAAGTATCAGACAAGGAAGAATATTTATATACATATAAGAGCATATAATTTATCATGAATCAATGCAATTCAATAATTCATTATAATACAATATAGCTTGGTTCTGTACTTCATTTAGAATGAAATCACTAAGAAGGAGTTTGTTAGATAGACATACAATTTTATATATTTTTAGATTAAATAAAATATAAAAGACGCGGTACATTAAGCTTTTCCTCGACTTTCTCTTTATATGCAAATGATTAAATAGAATAATATTGTATGTTAAATTTATTTGTACCGTGAAAAAAAACATCAGATTTTCTTATAGAGGATTTTCCACGATGTATGTATGCATTTTTAAGTATCTAACAAACCAAACTAAACACTGCCGTAACTATCCGTGTTTGCATTACTGTATACTTAAAAGGCAAAAATAGTAAATCTAGGTTTTTTCATGGCATTCATGAATATTAATACACTATGACAGTCTATTTATACGCAGTGTGGGAGCTCTTGTGTTTTATACCTAAATTATGCAACGTTCTTATGTTTATTATTATAATTACATAGTCAGGTTACTTTTTATTCATGGTTAAGTTTGTCTGTGCGTCTATAAACTTTGTATCCACAATAAAAGAGAATTAAACTAATAACGCGAATGCACGAAAAAATATCAAAATCAGGAAGAAGGCTAATTCAACAGTTAATCTGCTATAGTTTACCTTTTGTTTCGCAGTTATGTATTGCAGCTACTTTCCTACATTTCCGTTAATTTTTCTGGCACATACAAATTGTGTGTGGACTTTACACACGAGGAATAAATTTCGTGTTCTACATTCCATCATGGGAAAAACTTGTAAAGAATTTGCAACGGTAGAGCAGCATTATAGTTCTTCGTATAGTTGACTCATACACAAAATATTAGGATCCTCCTGTTGCTTTCTCCTTTCTTTCATGTCTGCATACCAACATAATAAACGGAATAAAGAAAGTGGCATCTTTCACTTATGTTCCTTGTGTTGCTGGTATGACTTTGCCCACACGCGAGCCTTCTGACTTCACTCTGTTCTGCAACCTTGTCATCATATCAACGCAGTAATGGAATGTATGTGAAACACAGAGACTGCTGAGCACAACAAGCCAAGTTTGATTTTGCCCCTGTTCTTAGGGATCATTGCAACTTGTTTCCTTCTCATTCATTTTCTTCGACATTAGATGCATACTATTATGGGATGAAAATAACACTAATAATAGTAATCGTGCTTGGAATGGTGGCGTAAAAAGTTACATAAATTATTATTTAGCTTTGCCAGTATATCAATGCGTAGGTTGAGCATAAGAATATACCAAATGCATTATTTAATACTGTATTACTGAAGTCACCCATGGCCGACTTTCTCTTTCTTGGGAACTCTCTCTCGCACACACGATAATCATGGGAATCCCTACTCGTGGTTCGGCTAGGAATTCATTTGATCGCCAACATTAAATAAACCATAGAGCATAATATTTAGTCTGCTCTGTGGGTACAGACGCTATTATGTGCTTAAGCTTTGTGTCTTTCTAACCGTATATTATTACTATGTAGATATTTTTATATATTACGGCATTATGCATGCATTGTTGAATCTTGGTAAGCACATAGAAAATGTTGTTGGTTATGTATGTATAATATGTAATGCAGCAAACCCGTTTTACGGTTGGAAAGCTCGTATAAACTCTTTAAATGGACTAATATATACAGATCACGGTGTTGATTGCAGGATCAGAGAACCAGGGAGAACGAAACACACACACACTTTTGCTATATATTACTGCTTTACTACTTTCTTTGCTGTGATTATCCTGTGGTAGGTATATTATTCATGTTTGAATGCACACTCGTTATGTGTGTATTTAATACAATGTATGACGTTGTGATGGTTTATGTGAAAGTGATGATGATTTTGATGAGGGATGGTAGGGCATTAAAACGGGAAAGAGTATAATAATAATAACTATAATGTTCGCTCCACTATTCGACACAAAAGTAGTAAAATATATTTGAATTTCACACAGGATATCTATATATAAGCCGATCATTACGTCGAAACCTAAGCACACAAGACAATAAAACTTTTGCTATATTTTTTATGATCGCGTGGCGTGAACTCGCGTCTGGGTTGGTCACGGTCATATATTCCTTAGTTTCTCAATTATTATTACTATAAATGCAATGTGGCTACTATTGCTAGGTTTTTTTGGAAACGTATATAATTTTTACCTTTTCACTCTGAGAGTATAAATAAACAATTATTGAGTTTAGACTTATGAGGAAATACCAATTTTATTTTAAAGGATGAGGGAGCTGCAAATCTACCGACCCACCTATTAAATCGTCATACTGTCTTCGACAAAATGTGCTTTGCCTTTTACCAGAACATTTCACAAATAGGATTATAAAGGAAAACGCTCTGTTATGCTTCGGTTGTGTTGCGAATACCTACGTATATGACGTTCTCCAGAATTTGCTCCATATAGAGCTAATAATAATGCTTTCTTCGTTGGACATTAAGTTGAGTGAAACTCCTTGAAATTTCTGTGAAGGACTTCCCGGTGACAAAATAATATGGGCAAAGGTAAGTCTGAAAGATATTGACAATGAATCATGGAATACCAGACGACACTATATTTTATTTATTAATAAGGCCAATGTTCACACCTAATGTGATACTATGTGTAAATACAAATATGGGTACAAATACTAATACTTGCTTGTTAAATAGATATACCATTTATGAACTTTATAATACCTAATATTCGTGCTATCACTTAATGTTCCCATTAGTGAGTCTGTGTGACGGATAAAAAAGTGTAAATTCATAAGGGAAAAGTGGTAATGGGTTGAGTGGATTACGGCGACAGCTTGATGATGTCAATGAAGCATCTGCTTTCCCTTCACACTAGATGTTATGCATTATTCTTGTCATGCACATATTATAATATTACAATAGCTTTACATGGAAAATATAATAATGATGATATAGGAAATGTTAAGAAAATATGAGGCATTTTCTTAGTGGCCAGAAAGAGCATGTAATAGTGTTGAGGACACGACATTCTTAGAATGTAACTTCGAGTAAGGTACATCAAACCTTCCTTGACGAAAGTAAGTACATCATTAATATACAACATTTACATGAATGAGTACATTCATGAATGTATATATACACATTATTTATTGTATCAAGCCTTATAATATAACTCAACTCCCATAATAAAAAACTAAATTTGAGTCCAGGGTGAAAACAGCAAAGAAAAATTCATCAGCAAAGAAAGGGAATTTTCATATGGATGTACTTTCGGAACATGTGACTTAAATTATGCATAAGTTGACACATTTTTGTGCTAGGCACAAGAGATGACGATGAAACTTGACTGAAAGCTTGGAAGGGTAAAAGACAACTCTTCTCTTTCACTCTTTTGTCCTTATACATAATATACATATGAATACACAAGTATTGTTTGTGTACCATATGTGTCCACAGACTTCGCCTGGAATATTTCATGACTTAATCTTTTGCTTTTGAATTGCAAAGGAGGAAAGAGATCTGCAGATAGAATACCGTAGGATGCTCGATGAGCGCAAATCAAAATGTAGTACGTCAATCTTGTGAGATAATAATATACCATACGAGCCGGAGTAATAAAGTTATCTTTTGAATTGCAAAGGAGGAAAGAGATCTGCAGATAGAATACCGTAGGATGCTCGATGAGCGCAAATCAAAATGTAGTACGTCAATCTTGTGAGATAATAATATACCATACGAGCCGAAGTAATAAAGTTACGCCAGAAAATCTGAATGCATGAAAGATGTGGAAAGTAACAATAATGTCAACACTTTCATTTGTAACAATAATGAGGCAGGAACAGTTACACTTGGTGTGGAGTTACAAATTTTCTTTCGCTACGATCCACAGAAAGTTTTATATTTATTCGATTCGGTTACTCCAAATATCCCTCTATGATCACATCTCATTTATATTTATTGTTATTACCTGTAAGTGCTAGAACAAATGAATTCAAAGCCAGTGCGGTTGGACCTTGCTCTCGCATGACTAAATGAAATTATTGGAATCTAGGTATATTTTTTGTGTGGGTCTAATTGTGAAGTCAATTTTTAGTCCATTACCAAAAGACTGATAACTTTCTCATGTTCTGCTGTCGCCGAGTTTAAGCCCTGATTTTAAAAGAAGTCTATTTTAAGATTTGAAAAATTATCAGAAAAAAATGCTTGTTCTTTTAGACGGTAGCATGTGGTCGGACGACTAACAGACTCACATAGCAAAAAGATAAGGACAATATTACCAGTGTTTGCTATATGAGGATATTTTACTGAAAATACGACTGACTTTTCTCCGTACCACTTTTAAATTTAGAATTGAAAAAAAACTTCGGGTTTTATTTATGATTAGATATGAGCTTTTCTATAATGCATATATAAATTGTATAAAAAATGAAGGCAATACCCTCTATAGCGCCCTACAATCCAAACCAGTCATATCATTTGACTTCTTATACTATCTAAAAATGATCAGAACGAATGAAAATAAAATGAACTCCAATTTCTGACTATTATGAACATTTGACAACAACTAGGGTTAATTGGTGGAATTTGATTTGAGACCGAGGTAGAACATAATGCTATCAATTTGTTAGATATTTAGGCATACAAATTCTATTTTGTATCGCTACAGATATAAAGGTAACTTTCTAGTCTGTACTTTCACTAACTCAAGTATATGATGGGTTAAATAACTGGAATGTATAATAATACATTTACAAGGTGTAATTGCTGATGACACCCTCTTGATGTCATGATAGGTATCTGTTCTTATCAAAAACGTGTCTTACCCGTAATATTGCCATCCAATTCATAATAGAAAAGGGATGTAAGGATTTTGATCTTCATGTTATAAGCGTATTTTGGTTTGTTTTCTCGTGTAAGGAACACCAGAGATCAACCAAACCATTTTCAAATAAGCATAATTTCCGTTTGAGAACTAGTTGTTACGCATTTCTCCTCATCAAACTACTGAATTAGAGAGACGAAACAAAGCCAGATGAGCTCTACATCCTAATGGAAATAGTTAGAACATTGTAAGAATGTCCAATTGTTTGAATCATGCACGTAGAGATTACCATTTGGTACATAAGCGACACGAATAAATATGATTGACACTCCAACGTTGGAAATTAAATACTGACAGCGCCTTCAGTGGAGGCAGAGTATTGTCTAGTTGACAGTTGACAGACATGATTAAATGATGTAAACAATTAAGGGCAAAAGATGATGGGATGGATTGGCCTTCCATTTCCATCCAGGAAATGAGATGCCTGTTTTTCTACGCTGTACCATCATCAGTTTTCTCTCCCTTTTCCTTGTAGGAGTCTGTCACCCGAACGCTTACAACTCAGCAGAACATTACTCTGTGGAATATATACTTTGCTGTTTTGTACTTACTCCATCTAAAATTTACATTTACATAATAAGAAGAATTAGAATTAAGCATGGTGGGATGCGAGGACGACATTTTACCACCAGAAAACGAATATAAGAAGCTTCCTTGTTGAATTTACATTCATAGATGACGAGAGAAAGCTGTCTTTCACTAGAAAAAAAATCTCTCAGGAATTGAAGGATTATTTAAAATGTAATACCCGTATTTCCTCCTCTTCTTTACCGAAGGAATCATCATCGTCATCATAATATGTAATTGCTCAGGCTCCTCTATTCCATGTTATCTATCATTACTGCTGTGCTACAGCCCCAACTACAAGAATAAAATTAGGTATTATGTCTCTGCTTCTTCCCTTCCATCCATCGCCTTCCACATACTTTTTTCTCCAAATTTTGGGTGCTCCTTCTACTATAAAGTCGCTGTACAAAGTTTCAATATTCTCTTTTCTGTTGACTGAAGCACTCATCAAGTATATACATAATATACGATCTTAGAATAGTCTATCTAGAGATAGAAGAAAACCATATAATTCTGTAACAAACAGTTTCAGTATTTCACAGCTTACTTTTATCCAACATCTCCATTAGAATAAAAGATGAGAGGAAGAAAGTAAATCCAAGCATGCAGAAGCAATATCCGTTTTTCCTTTGGATGAATACAAATTATGACTGGTGAAAAATTCAATGCATGTGTCCTGTTGCAAGGAGTTTCTATATAAGCGCGTATAGCTACCTACACAAAGACGACGGAGACAACTGTCGTGTATCATACATGCCATCATCATCATTTCTGGAAAGGGTAGTGGATAGATAAACTTTCAAAAATAATGCGAGGCTATGTACTTATAGTTGTAGTGTCTGGATAAAAACGCACATACAAATAGCGTCAGAGTCCCTCGTGAGTTTTCCCCAAAAACATTTATATAGTCGACTTTTGTACAAGAAATTGGCAAAGTGGTAAAAGAATATGTTCTTACACAAATAACGGCATGCACGTCGTGTGTGACGTATGCATTAGTATAACCATCATGTATTTGACTACTACGTAGGAAATGGCAAGGCGGCTAATACATGCATACATAATAATATCTGTGTGCATGCATAGACAGCCAGAATTTCGTTTTTTCTATTTCTCTTTTCTTTCTTTTTCTTATTTGCCGTAAAAACAGTTTCCATCTTGGATTAGTTCATTTCCTTCTTGGTACCTCGACAAAGAAGAAGACGAAAGAGAAGAAAAAAGAGCACATCACACACACGACGCATAGTAAACTACTGGCAACTGGCAGCTATAAGAGAGCAGAACAGCAACAGGAGCCAGAAGCGAAAGCAACTGGTTTGATACATGTACAACATAACTAGCGGTGCACAGGATAGAAATCTTCACTAACTCAACTATTACTGGCTCAAAGTCCATAACTTGAACACGTAAATAGTACGTACATTACTGCATAACATACATTCAGCCATCTAGTTACAATTTTTATATTTATACCGCATTCACGTGCTATCATGTGGGCGAGCATGACAAAGGATGATAATAAAGGTATAGGAGAAAGAAAGTAGGTATATATCTCGGGCAGAAAAGAGCCAAGTAAAAGACAAGCAAAAAAGGTACAGACACAAGATACTAAACACAGTGCTTATTATTGTAGCAGACCCGACACATATATGAATGGTTAGTTTGGTTATTGTAAGCAGGGGAAAGGTAATAGTGCCGCATATATGTATATACATAAGGGAAAGCAAGTCGTGTTCTCCTTGAAAGACGATCAAGATGAAATAGAAAGGAAATCTCCCAGGGAATTGGACTTACATGGGAAAGGGAACATAAAAAACTGACACTGCTCAACATCAGGGATCTTATCAAACTTGAGCTTGGTATTTGGGAAACTTGGATTTTATGAAGATACATGTAGGCACATGTTTTACAGGGAATACTCGGAAGTCGAAGCGCAACTTATTGGAATGAAGTACAACCTTTTGAATAAACTACTTAAAAATGAGTATTTATTATAAAGGTTATCTCAATTCTGTGTAGTGTGAAGTGAAAATACATCTAGACAATCATGTTCCTGACACAAGTACAACAGATTGGGAATCTCAACCCTCGATATCTTTCACTGCATCTTTCAAACAAGAATAGAACAAATAATAATACTAAAGAATATACATCCATCCATATTACACATATAGGTACTTATATATGTACTTGAAAACGATAATCGCTCTTACTATTACTTAGTGGAAGGTATTTGAAATAAATGTTATCTAAACGTGTCCATCTTGCTATCTGTACTCACGTTCGTTTAGAATGTTATTTTCCAAAATAAATATATCTATACGGTAGGCTTTTCAGATCAGTAATATATACTATAGATTCTATAGTATAGAATAGTATGAGGCATAAAAGACCGTGTTTTATTATTTTAGGTCGTTACATATCTTGGCCAGGAATCCTGAAGCAATTCTTACCTATTTATAGAAACATGCATCCTTATAAGAAACAAACTGAATATATAGCGTGTGTTATACTTTTGGTAATATGGTTCCCGTGTGAGTGCGTGCTCGCATGTGAGAGCCTGTAAAATACTTTTTTTGCAAATTGGTAATAAAGGAATGGTATACTTTTGCATTTAATTTTCTGCTCTTATCCCTCTGTGAGAAGGTACTTAGAAAACTTGGGCATAAAAAGCGTATTCACATTACATATTGTGCATTAAGCGCCTTTATAAAAACGGTTTGAATTTATATGGCGAATAAAAAAACATGTGCTATAAACTAACAATATTTATGTGCAATAGATCCTAATGTGAATGTGAGTCTTTCTGGGGAAAATGATTGAGGACAGAGATGATGAATTCGTAAAAAGGCATTAAGGAAAAAAGATGATATAAGGATGAGTACAAAGGTGGGTAGGGAAAATACATTCTCTATTTTTAATTCCGGATGAAAGAAACGCCTTCGCTCGTTTGGAGTTATACTGATATGACATATTATTGTGCATGTAGGTATACATTAATTCGTTTGTGGGGAAATATTAGTGGGCGATATATGGAGTAATCAGAATTTGATAATCAAAGTAGTTTTAATTTTTCAAAACAAGCAAAAAATGAAGCTTTGTGAACATTTGATGTTTTACAAATGACAAATATTTTTAGAATGTCTTACATTTCATCGTTAAAAGAGACTAGATGTATGATAATAAATAAGTAAAGGAAATGAAGCATTCAGTCATACTTAAAACCGCAGAAAATGCGAAAAGGACACACAGATCCATGCATGTGGATTCACTTCTTGCAAAACTAATGCCATATATACGAACTTTGAATGAAGCACTTTAAATCGTATAACATAATAAGCTTTACGAAGAATGTTCTGCTTGTCCTTATTGTTAGTTCCGACACTTTCTAAACTAATAAAAAGAAATAAAAACAAGACGGCATACTACGCGAACGGGAAGACTTTTAGTAAACCTACCCAGATCCCGCTCGGTTATTTCATGGATAGATTGATTTACACCTGATTCCACAGAAAAGGGTTCAACAAAGCCCGTTTTATTCTAGACAACCATACCACCTCCTCTTCCAATCCTCCTACAATACCACGCGACGTTCATATACGATCACGATAGCATTATTCATACATACAACCACTATACAACCGAAGCTATTTTCCTGTTTGGTATTTTTTCATCTTGTTGACTTTTGGCCATTTTAGTCGAGAAGTATCAGAGGAATTCGCGTGTCTTGTTGGAAGGGATAAAGTGAGCGATAAGAAAGCACGGGATATACACATATATGAAACATGGTACAAAGAAGAAAGTAA
>JAHZMV010002942.1:0-10023 GCA_027743765.1 Coecobrya sp. COE2 | reverse complement strand
TTTGAGCATGCATTGACTTAAAATCACTTGGCTTTACTGAATTCTTTCTGCTATGTTCAGTTTCTAACCAAATTAAGGAACAGAGTCATGAAAAATTTATTTATTCAGTTACGGCGCTTCCCATGATTTTATTTTGCATAAAACATCAAATTAAAAATGCTTCGGTTCAGTCATCATGAATGAATTCCCTTATTGCTTCTCCACGTCTATCTACACAGACTGTATGGTTGCTGAATATTATTATGGTTCACCGACAGCCTTGCTATCAACAAGTGTACTGAACGTAAGTATTTTGCTCCGTTTCATGAAATGACGTTTCAACATGTCGATAAATGTTGAAAGTTATTTGAAGAATTGTAATTCTGGTCGATTGAACAATTCGTTCAACAGTTTTTGTAAGTGCATTTAAAAGTTTGGAATAAAAAGTTCATTACAATCATCGATGTTTTAAAAGATTAGCTTTTTAGTGAAGCATGCCTAGTTTGAAATAAATGAAGCATAATGTTGTTTTAAAACCATGTAACCAACCTAAACCAGCTTGTGTGTTTTGAAAAATACATACCCGCTCTCACATTATTGTACTTATTTACCTTATATGTGTTTATGGTTTCTCTGTTGTGGTTAGTTTCCTTTAGTCTCATACATATACTTTATTTAGTCTCCCATTCCCATTCCGCTCCGACTGTAATGGATGTTGTAAAGTAGAATAATAATACGAAGTCCGACTTAATGAGAATGTATATGACAGCAACGAAACTAGCTTCGTTTTCTCCTCCAGTCACACCTAATTGTCCCGTTTGTGGTAAGACAGCCGAAGAAATAAGAGAAAGCAGGTGGTCGATAATAGTAACTGTAATAACGAACACGGTTGGAAATACAAACAACAAAATGAAATACATAGCCAACATAGTTGTACATAATGTGTAATCCTGTACATACGTTATATGATATGAGAAAACATTCACTGGAGTAAGCAGATGTTGGATATTCTTAAGGAATAAAATGATTACCTTAAGGCATTGTTATCATTTGCCTAATTTGTGCAAAAACTTTACGTATCTTATACTAAAAATTTCCTTACAACTTGAATTATTGTTATTTCTAGACTTTCCATATTTACTTTCCATTGGGTTTCGATAATTTCGAAGAAATCATCAAAGTCATATCAATATCAATGACAGTAAGACAATTTTAGATTGAAAGATACATAGACAACAAAAGTTGCTTATCAGTTACCATAAATTCAGTTGACGCCATTCTGCCAAATTAAAGTTAAATCTGCCTCCACTGTTTTAAACTCCGCTTTTGGAAATTATTATCCATGGAAAGCAGAGACTTTCAAGTCTACAATATGCATTCATTGCTGTAGTAGTTATAACCTGTGCGAAACTAGAGCCCGCTGATTTCAACGGTTTCAACGATATAGTAATGCATATTATATATATTCGTGTAAGAAAACACTTTTGGGAGAAAAGCTATACACTGATATACCTGAAGAAAACCGATGGTGTTATATGAATTTAATGAGAGTGCGATGATATGATAGTGTTTAATATAATATGAGTAAGAATAGATATCCAGTGGGTTATTGATATAAATGTCAGCTTTAATATAAAGTATGTACGCATGCGAAGACTTTAACTTTAGTAGCTCCGTATTTATAAAAACGTACACTTACCTTTATGCAATTCTCACTAGAGACATTAGTAGATTCTTTTCTAACGAGCTTAAAGTTACTTGGCGAACGTGAGAACAAAATCTGCACATCTGCTACTTTACATACGATTCTTCTCCCTTGGGTCTCATAAATATATCTAAACTTTTTACCATTTTTAAGCAAATTCTAGCAAAAATTGTGTAGTATACCACACGTTGTACAATTCTGAAATATGATATCTAATATGAAACACAGCAACAGAGTAAGTGGGCATTCATTTCTCATCTGATGCAAGCTTCTAAATCTACATTTTGAACGCTACACAACACTTAACATCGAAAAATATAAGCACATAATCATAATTAATATTCGTATCGATAAACTGAATCGTAAACTAAAGAATCAGTCGCAAAGCAAAACCAACGCGTCTGTAATAACTTACATAATGAAAACGAGTTGTAGGCTCCTTGCACATGCAAATGTTGATTTTCACTTTTGACATTTGTTTTAGATATTCCAATTCTGAAGAAATACTTTTTTTAACTATATAAACTATAATAGGTAGAACAGTTTGGTGGTTTTCAAGCATCTAAAATTCAGGTAAGTGTAATACTGAAATGTCAGAGGAATTCATTTTTTAAACAATTTAGTCACTCTTCTCATCCATAAAATCGTCCATGTTATTTACATTTAAATTGCAACTGCACAGTCAATTTTATAATCTCATTCAATGACCGTGTATAATTCTCATTGAATTTCTTATATATTTTCTTTAGAAGACGAAATTAATATGATATATTTCTCATCTTGGGGTAATGCTTTCTATTTTACTAGCCAGTTGTACATATATGGCACAAGATATACTTTGTGTAAGCCTTCACTGCCGATTTACTCACATCGCCCCAAAAATGGTTTATGCGTTGAATATAAACCTTTTATATCATGCATTATCATGATTCCTAGAGTGATTCATGTTAATATGCCTGTTTGTTTTCCTTAAATGATAAAAATGGTCTAACTATAAGAGTGAGAAGCAAATAGAAGCACGTATGTATTTTAGTGAGAGTACTCAAATACACACAAATGAGTCTTAAGAGTCACAATCATCTTTAACTGATGATGAGTGCTCAAACTCGAAGGTTTCTTATCTCGTATAGCTATGTATACATGCGTATCATAAATGCAACAAAAAATATCGACTCTTCTCTCAGGTTCCCCTTATGTCAGCACATGTACATTAGATAGAACTCGTAAAAGCTGGTATAGCCAATCTGTACACATCACATAGACATCATCACTCCTTTCCCGCAACAATACAGAGCGATGCGAGTGAAAGGACTGTTTTCTAGACGTCTACAACAATATTTTTACTATCAAGTAAGAGTTTCCACGAAGCTCGGACTAAATGCAAAAAGGGACAACGTCGGGAAAGAAGAGAAACTTCGAATCGATATAACATCATTTACTTCTGCTACCACCACCACCTATGCTGCGTGCTTTCTCTCTCCCCCTCTCACTTTCTCTTGCTCATGGTACGAGTGTCAGTATAAGTCTGCATTCTGCATAGCCCTCTAAAGGAAATAACCAGACACACACGTAATCGCAGAAGAAATAGAATCAAGCGATGAGCACACACACAGCAGCACTACTAGCAGCAGCAACCACCGATGAACATCGTCCTATATTTCGTAGTATTCTTTTCGAAGCTGAGCTGAATTAGTTTGAACCGTCGTGTGTGCGAGATAAACTCGCTGCTCACTACGAGACTACGAACTATCCAACCACTACTAGAATCACAACTACTGGCGCATATTACACATACGTTTTGAAGAGACGGGGAAAGCGCGAGAGAGAAAGTAGAGCCGTCAGGTTTTTTTTATTTCGTTGTGCATGTTGTGTTTTGCTTATGGTTAGTTGTTAGGAAATGGGAATTTGGATGTGTGTCCTATGGTCCTATTTTTTCTCTCTCTTTCTTTAATACATACTAACACCTCTACATAGACAAGCATGCATACGGCATCCCACTCTGTGTCATTGTATTGCTGGTGCCCTTAGTACTTTTACTAGCGTCATAAAGCTGGCGTTTTAGGAGCTTTATAAAATCATTGTGATTGCAATACAACTTTAGTCTGAGTGCATGCCCGCTATACATAATGAATAAATATACAAATAGTGTAATATTGTTTATGTCCATAATACTTTTTATAGTTGTTTTAGGTACTTGGAGAACCATCATGAAGCGTACATTTCCTCACCATCTCTCTAACTATGTGTGTTGCTTTCCCTACATTATGCCTTTTTACTACTCACTCAACGTCGCATTATTACAACTACCACTACTAGCGCTCCTCTTCTTCCTTCCTTCTCCACTATCTCAACTCTCAAGCTTTGTCTGTCTCAGGACTGTTTTCAGGTTCCACAGCGTACTTGCAAAAATGGGGATTGAGCCAGTGTAAAACATAACAGGAAAAGTGAGGAGAACGTGGAAAGCAACAGACAAGCAATAAGAGTCTACGAAAGTACGAATATAATGTGGAGAGAATGAGCAGTATCCAACAGAACTTTGTTTATTAGAATTGCAAGTGTTGGCTGGCTTGGTGGTGGTGCTTAACCGTGCAGTGGTGTTGTGTGCACATAAGAATGGCAAAAGTGCCGTGTCGCCACGCAGTCTTCTGGCAAGTTCGGATCCAAACGAATGTGACTCTCCATTTCCTCATATTTTTGTTCTTTCTGTGCAAAATTGTAAACTGTTGCTGGTGATGTTAGCTCTAGGTTCAGCACTTGTGCTTTACGTGCAAGTTAAACAAAATAATACAACTTTACTCACCGGTTGCTATCTGGCAGTATCAGCACACTTTTGCATTATTCAGTCCCCTCTTTCTTTTGAAAAGCTTTTAAACTAAACTGACAATGCACGGCTTGTGTTAAAAGTGAATTTGCAAAAAAGCGTAGTTCCCACAATTGGGACAGAAAATACTGCATAAAGGACACATAATTCATATAAAGAACTGAGAAGTATTCTGAAGTGGGACATTATTGATATGGTTTAGAAGGGGATGGAAACCGAATCAATGCAATTTCATACATTCGTGGACTTTCTTGTGACTCTGTGAACAAATTCTGAAGAAATCGAACATTCTTTTTGGACGAACTGGTGAGATAGGACAATTTTTAAACTTACCCTACTAAAAAGTAAATTTCTGGAAGGAATTAACAATATTTTTTTGTTATTTCATAAAGAATACAATTGTAAATTGTAAAAACACTCTGTGAATCAAAAAATTCTAGAGTACTTTTCTTTTCTTTATTGGTTCTTTGTTATCTTCGTTTTAAGCATTAGCTCTATCCAAATACCAGGAAACTATCTACCAAAGCGACTCAATATGAACAGAACGACGAGATATTTTAAAACACTTTTTCTATAAAAAAGGCGTCTTCCAAATACATGACATTTTACAATGCATTAAATACATATCTACAACTATAAAAAACTACATATTTAGGCAGATGGCGGACTGATGTTAGTATATGCACACATTGTGTTGTAGCAAGTCCATGTCTAAGCTGCTTGCATTTCCCTTATGTACTGTGCAAAACGGAAACGTATGTAATTGTTTGTACAATAGATTCTGCAAAAGGCAAGCGGTAACAGAAGGAGACACTTAACTGACAGTTAAGGGAACAACAAGTGAAGGTATTAGCAGGGCAACATAGAAAGTGAAATGATAAAAGCACACCTTCTCATGCTTGCCATACAGTTTACCACTTTATCAATCTTGATTAACTCTACTTGGTTGGTTGACCATTAAGCATTTGTATAAACTAATTGTAAGTACCCTACTCTGACATGAGAAACATTTTTTTTCATGGGTGGTACCTCGGTTGCTTCCACTTTTATTGCTACCCTGATTTATTTCTTAAGATAAGAAATTTATGTACATAGAAGCTTGCACACTTTAAGCACACAATATAAACTCAGTCAATATACTTGCCTTAGAATTCGCATTTCTAAGCGTGAATTTTATATATGTAAAAAGTGTCTATAGTTTACGGTTTAAGACTCAGTGTGCTTTCAAAGAATTTAAAAGACTCCGTCTAAACTTCTCTTGTTTTCTTTTGCTACTCTTAAGGACTCTTTATTCGACTCTTGGGGAAGCCATGTCTTGGAGGAAATCTGGGATTGCCATTACAATTTTATGTGGATATTTTGACAAGGAACGTTTGTGCTATAAGATTAAAGCAGATTTGATTTAGTAGCAAGTTTGATGAAGCAGTTTTATACCTTGATGGCTGGTGGTAAATTCGTTTTGTGTGACTGAGTAGACAGGAAAATAACTTTTTAAAAGGATTCACGGTGAATTATTGAAGACATACCGACGTCCTTTCATGGATGAGTAATGGACGATATAAAACTTTTATAAACATGTAATGTTAACTACCTCAAAATGTTTTTGCAATGAACCATGCTTTTCCACTTCCGTTGAATCACGGTGGAGGATGTGCTAAGGATATTGTCGATGAGTTAAATATATGCATTTGCCAAGCTAGTTGTTTGTTACGAGTTGGCCGTGGAAATTATTTGTGCAGTGATTCAAGTCCTCGCGTGTATATTGCCCTTGATGTCATCTGAACGGTTTTAAGTTTTCGTCGCTTCACACTTTGCCACTGACTTTTGTGATTTCGCCGAACAGTACATTGCAAAACGATAAAGATGGGGAAAGCAACAGACTTGAGGGACCGTGATAAGAACAAAAAGGTCGCTTCGCGAACTGACAGTAGTAAGTTCAGCATGCTTTGTTGTTACCCAAATTGCCATGAGATAATATGCTAACAAATCTATGTGAATTTGGCCTAGCGGATCTGCACACAGCCTAGTTTTCCACAAGCTGTTAAATTATCATATTACCCCATCCATTTTAACCTTGCATACTACTGATTCATTTTAATTTCTTTTGGAGTATAAATATACTTAGAAATTCAAACCAATTTTAAAAATGAAGAATAACATACTTATTACTTCTAATAGGGAGCAACCTCGTTGGAAAATTTACACAAAGTGTTCGTCGAATCGTTCAAGATGTTCGTGATGAAGGAGCACCAAGTAAGTAATTTTTTCATAGTCTTATGAACACCAATAATTCATTTTTCATTTAATATTGGAATGCAGAGTAAAGATTATAATTCCATTAATTTTAACCTGTTATGTTCCACATCGTACACCATGCGTTACAGGCCTTTTGCCCTCAGGGGCACTTGCCCTCAAGGGTCCATTCTGCCCTTGTGGCCATTTGCCCGCGGTACCCTTTGCCCTTGATCCCATCTGCCCTTATTACCTTTTGCCCTAAAGTCTTTTTGCCCTGTAGGTCACTTGCCCTTTAGACGGTTTGCCCGCAGTATAAATGTTATATGTGAAAATCAAATTATTTTGTCAATAGGTCATAGAATTGAAATCATAATTATTTTGCATCACAAGTATATTTTTACCTATTCACTTGATTGCTTTCATCTCACTAAAATACAATAGATCCAATTTTTTATACCATTGGATGAATGGATTTACCAAAAAATAAATTAAGTTATAAAGCATGTGTTTGGCTTGCATGATCGGCAAATAATCATATTATTGAACCCCAATGACACAATTTAACCCGCAATGTCATTGAAGCATTAACTTAAAAACGTGATATGATTGTCAATTATAACATTACATTATCTTCCATAGTAAACTTTTTGTCTACGTTCTACTGTAAATTTACTTTCAGTTTACTAAGAATTATTTTCAGTTAACTTATTATTCATTTAAATATTCACTTCGTTTGAAAGCAAATGAAGTTACAAATATAATCGAATGTGCAACTGTTTAAATGTTTCTTGTAATACTAATCAATGTACAAAATATTTTTTTGCAAATTGACGCTAATGACAACAAATTATTCACAGCTGCCTAAATTTTAATATAGGTTTCTAATAAAAAAAATTATACAAAAATATCCTGTTACAAGAATCGTTAGCTGTTATTTTATATATAAGAATATAACTTAAAAATGTTAATACTGACAAAAATCAGTATTATAAAAAATTGCATGTATTGTATTTTGATCAGATGAAAACAATCAAGTGAATAGGTAAAAATATACTTGTGGTGCAAAATACTTATGATTTCAATTCAATGACCTGTTGACAAAATAATTTAGTTTTCACATATAACATTTATACTGCGGGCAAACCGTCTAAAGGGCAAGTGACCTACAGGGCAAAAAGACTTCAGGGCAAAAGGTAATAAGGGCAGATGGGATCAAGGGCAAAGGGTACCGCGGGCAAATGGCCATAAGGGCAAATGGACCCTTGAGGGCAAGTGCCCCTGAGGGCAAAAGGCCTAGAAGCACACCATGTGGTGGTGGTCGGTTAAACCCACTGGGTTTCATTGAGAGAATGGATTTGTTTTGTTATATGCTTGTATTTAACTACATACAAAGAGATACTACTGTGTACTATTACTACTACATACCTTTACCAATTCACTCATATTTGTGTTTGTTACTTACAATAAGTGTCAAAATGTGCAAACATTGTTGTGCTGTCTGTCTTGTCATGAACTTCATCATAATATCAAGTGCATGTCAATAGATATTCGACATGGGTCATGGACCTTTGGTTTTCAAAGAACGGTAGTATGTTACGCTATATAAGAAGCAGTGTCAAATATCAAAGACTCGGCGTGATTGAGTTAGGAACCTTTCTTTCGCATCTGATGAGGGTTATTCAATCACTTAAGTTTTATCGCTTTCACCAACTCCTTCGATGGCTTTACACACTATCACGTTTTTGACAGCCAATTTAAGCATTTCTGTGCTTTTCTCCTCCGGGAATATTATCAGAGTTTGAATTGGAATCAAGCTATAAAGGTATATGCAATTTGAAAACTCTTTGTTTGTGAGTGCCTGCCAACCTTTCTTAGAATCATCTTATTCATTTGTTCCATTATGCATCGTTTAAACTAACATTTTGTTCAACAAAAAAATTGAATAACTATACATAAATGTTAAGGAGCCTGTATTCAAACCGCAGGTTTCATTTTGTTTGACCCTTAAATGAAAGGACTATCGATTAAACCATGTTAACTGACATATATTATTGTCTATGCCATTAAAAGTTTGCTTGGTCCAGAAACAGTTATGTGATAAAATAATTCCTGATTTTACTTAATTATAGGCGGGCAGACAAAAGAAGAAGCTATGAGGACCCAGCTTCGATTGAGAGCGACCAGACGTAGACTGGAAATTAACTATGAAACTGCAAAGCAAGCCCTCGTGAACCTACACAATCAATACGAGAAGTCGAAGGAAGTACGAAATATATTCACGAGATACGCCCTCCTCAAGTCCATGATCAAAGTAACTAACAAATTTGTGTGCTTTCATTCGTTAAGTATTCACTTTCTCTTTCTTGCTGAAACCAGATTGAACTCATTGTGCGCGAACTTTGTGTGTAATTTTGTAAAATCTTACTTGTATTTCTACTCAAACATCTCAATGTGTAGTTTAAAATGTCCATTATTTATTTATGTAATAGTGTGCTATGTCAACTTCATTTGTACTTGTACGGTTTCTCCTCCTTCACTCCCTTCTCGTCTGATGACGATGCCAGTCTCCAGTTGAAGAACCATTGTTGCGATATATTGTATCCATTTATGTATACCTATGTGCAGCTACAGCCACCTGTGTGTCACCAGCAGTTAATGTTTAAAGCTAATGTAAATGTTGCCATTCGTTGACTAGTAGTCTTGCACCACTCTGCTGGAGCTTTAAGTGCAAGTGTTAGTGTCACCCCGTGACTTTGCTTGTGTGTGTACCACTGTTACGCTAATATATTACTACCTATAAGGTCCTACCGAGGTAAGGTGCAAAATGTTGATCCTTTTGTACAATGCTCCCCATCGCTTTGCTCCCTTTCAACTTTATCATCAGTGACAGCACCTATGCTTCTGACACTAATTGCCCTCTCATCCTAATCTGCCTACAATATTACATGCATACTTTGATGACGACATTTTACAATAGTATTCATCCACAATAACTATTATGTTATAACGGCTATATATAGCACATTATGAAATCGGTTTGATGACAAATCGTTAGATTGTTATTTACCCCAGTAGTTTCTTCTCTACTTTTTACTGTAAATTTCGTGTAATAGTCTACTATTATATCATATTAGAGAGATCTAGATTTGTGTATTAATACACTTTTTCTGTACCGAAGAGGATTTTCGTACTGTGGCCTTTGGAGCCACAGTATTTTTTTACCGTACAATCTGCCAAACCTGAGCACCGTCTCAAAACTGGACGGTTCGGTAGATGTACACAT
>JAHZMV010002941.1:0-11812 GCA_027743765.1 Coecobrya sp. COE2 | reverse complement strand
TAGAATTTCTATCCACGTGTTTCAATTTATAAATTGGTATGGTTTTGTGCTTTTTACATGTTTATTCTCTAAGAAATACTGGTTACGTAATATAGATAAATATAATAACTTGCAATTATTAGGATTCAAATATTAGCATAAATATTTTTGGAGATTAATTAAATAAGCTATATTAATTATTCTACTGATAAATATATAGATAACTTAATTCTTCTTAAATACGCCTATACATAGTTGCCTTTGGAGAGCAATTAAAGCATGTGAATTTCCAAAGAGATATATTTTAGAACGCCTTTTTATTGTTAGCTTTGTGATTTCAAGAACTGTTACAGTTCAGAAGTTAATTACATATTTGGAGCGAATATCAATTTTCCACCTATTTAAATACTATACCTAGGTAGATAATAAGAAATAGAATGTCTTGGCTTGTCTCTACTTGGCTAGTTTAATTTTGTCGAAACAGTCGGGTTATATTTATCTGACTAAACCTTCGGCATGCTAGAACCGCCTCGTATATCAAAAATCATATCAAGATTATTTGTAATTTTGTTGATACACATTTTGTCAAGAAAGCAGTTAGAAATAATAATAGGGTTGGAAATGTTTCATGACAATTTATTTATTTAGAGATGACAAGAAACCACTATATGTGCTGATTTTATAGTATCAACAGTTATGCATCCAACGTGATCGTGTGGATTTCCCTCTTAATTATGGTCTGATCTTGTCGTTGCATTACCGTCATGTCTGTTTAAATTAACATTTTCATCTACTTCAATAATAATGTGAAATGATTAATCTAGTAGTTGATCCCAATTGCTATTTATGCTACCCATCAATTAGAGATCCAAGTTCAGATGATTAACGATATGGAAATGTTTGCTTTCTGTCTGCCAAGAAACTAAACACTAAATTATATGTTAGAGGAAAGAATTTGTTACAATGTACTAGTGTCATTAGGAGTATAATGCTAACTTATGTTGCTTACTTTTCCTTACTCTCAATAGGTCGTACTGTGTAACTAGAGATGTTTAATATCAGTCACTTCACATGATGATAGTGAAGCATATTCAATATAAATTATATACCACTAACAATTTTATATAACAGGCTTCAAGGAAATCATTTTTAAGTTTTATATATACAAATATCAATATTAACTTATTTTTAAATATGTACCTTTAACTATTTTAGCAATTAAATTATTTCTTCAGCAAGAGCATATCAATAATTCTTGATACACAGAACATTTGAAATACAAGCGGAGTTTGCTTCTCGATGAAATTTGATAACCCGAAATCAATCCTGTTTGTGCGACAAGACATTAGAAATTTTTCGACGTGTATTCGATGATATACCATTCCAGACATTCTTCCCTTGACAATTGTCTTAAGCTTCCGTTCCGCATTGATAAAAATCGCCAGCAAATCCAAAACATACAAGAATAAACAGCGAAGTTTCAATCATGCAACTTACAAAAAATAGTGTAAGATAAATGGGAAGTTTTGTGTGTCCATGAGTAAACTGATTCATTATCATAAGCACAGACACAATCTGTATTACTCCGCTAGCAAGCAGAAATCCAAACAAAACTGTTTGCATGGCAATATTGAACCTTTGAACGACCATCTGAAATGCTCGGAATGCCTCAATTTCGGTTTGTATTGATTGATGAACATATTCGCCTGTTAGTTTACCATTAAGTAGCCTTGCGAATCGCCTAAGTTTTAAATCAAATGAGAATTGAAGTTTTTCAAAATAACTCATAAGTTGAGAATGAAACCGTTTCAGTATTTAGCTTACAAAAATATCATGTCCTGATAATGTTGCAGGGACAGCGAACCAACCAATATTTCCGTCATCACAGAGTATGACATACCAGCTGCCATATCCCAAATGATATAATTCCCGACAAATACGCATCCATGCAATAAAGGTGTAAAGATGATCCCAGAACATCCCGATTTAGCAAATTGTGCACTTAATATCCACACCAGGTTTACAGGTGCGGATGGACGTATGGAGCTAACAATTGCCATGGTTTTTGGAACAACCCATTTGCACATTTGATGAGTTAGATTACAGATCAGTTTTGCAAATTTCAGTTTTACAGAATTTCCAATCCTTGGATCTGATAAAAAGATATTCAATTCAACAAATTACTTGATAACTTTTGTCAATGTCTTCGGTCTAACCTTTCCCGTATTTTTGTTCAAGTTGTATTGCAGAATTTATAAATCCTGTGAGTTCTTCAGGATGTTTTCCACGAACACGATATGCTTCCCCACTGATTAAACAAGCTGCAAGGGGGAGCATACACAAGTTTGTGATAACTCCGGCTGATAATTCTGACTCGTTTGAGTTTCTGGATGATAGTGATGTCAGCATTCGGTAAATTAGTGCCGCCGCTGTTCCATAAAGAAGGTACCATCGTGCCAAAAATCCGGAGCGAATATGTTTAACCTTGCGTACTTGAACTAATTCGAGTGACTTGTCGTACTCAAGTAAACTACCAGTTATTCTCGGATGCCAGTTGTTTGCTTTGAGAACAAACTTCAGAAATCCATGAGAAATTAACATTTTGAAACTCTTTCTCAAAAGTATATATCGCTGTGCAGATTTTCTAGGGAAATGGCAGAGTGAAGTTACTGAAATTATCTGTGTTCGATAGAAATTAAATATTAACAATTAAATTTTACACGCCTTTTGCGTTTGTCCTTCCTTATTGTTTTCTATAATACCTGTGTAATGTAATCAAATTTAATAAACTAATTATAACGAATAGTATAAATATAATGATAGGCATCTTCGTAAATATGTGAAGTAAGTGTGGATTTTAGCAGCTTATAAGACATGGTAAATTTGTAAAACGGTAAATGCGTGTACTGGTACACCCTTATGTTGTAACCCATGAGAAAACATTTTGAAATTTGTAAAAGATAGTGCATGTCGCACTGTGCATGTTACCCTAAGTTTCCCGGCATCATGATTTAATCCAAATAATCAATTGTTTTCACATGGAAATAAATATTACCTTTTTGATATGGGCTCCATTTCCTGCATATTCTAAGCAAGTATACTAAATTAGTAACATCTATCGAATATCTAAGCTAGCAGATAGTTGGAAGCTATTAAATATTTCTGATTAAATTGTACACAGGTTTTGCGTTTACTCTTCTTTTTCTATTTGCTATGCTATCGTTCACAACCTTATCAAGTTTAATAAATTAATTATAATTGCTAAAATAAACACTAAACACATTTGTATAGAAACATCTGTCTAGGTAAATGGAATATACAATATTTATATATTTGACTTCATTTTTATTTTTAGAAATGTTGCTTTCCAATGCAATACTATGTGTAAATTGTACATACCTTCGACAAGCAAATAACCTTACAATAATGACAGGTATTTACAGTTTACAATTGTTCTATTTACTTCGAATACGATTTCGTAGGATTAAATTAACGTTTTTAATTCTTTACTCATACATTATAACATCCTGTCCAATATCTTATTATTTTTTCAACAAGAGCATATCAATGATCCATTCAATACAGAACATTTCAAATACCAGAGGAGTTTTCTTTTCAATAAAATTTGATAACCCGAAGTCAATCCGATTTGTGCGACAAGATCTTAAGAATTTTTCCAGGTGTAGACGATGATTTGCCATTCCAGACATTCTGTCCTTGAGAATCGTTTCTAGCTGTCTTTGGGAATTAACAGAATCATGGTAAAAATCGCAAGCAAATCCAAAGCAGACAAGAATTATCAGTGAAGTATTAATCATTGTGGTTACAAAAAATAATGTTAGGTAAATGGGAAGTTTTGCATCTCCATTTGATAAATGGTTCATTATCATCAACACAGATACAACCTGTATTACTCCACTAGCAAGCAGAAATCCAAACAGTGTGGTTTGCATAGCCATGTTGAATCTCAGGACGACAATCTGGAAGGTCCGAAAGGCCACCATTTCGGACTGTAGAGATTGATGAATACATTCGCCTCTTAACTTATTATTCAAAAGCCTCACGAATCGACTAAGGGTTAAATCAAACGAGAAATGTCATTAGTCAGATTAACGAATTTCGTGGAATATTAATTGACATGTAGTAATTATCAACCTACTCAAATGCCAGTTGTTGGTAATATTGTAGAGAGAGTGAGCCAACCAATATTTCCGTCATTACACAGTATCCCATTCCAGCCGCAATATCCCAAATGATGTAATTACCAACCAATACAAATCCATGATATAAAACTTGAAATATAATTCCAGGACACTTTCTGTCAGAAAATAGTCCGAAAAATATCCACAGCAGGTTTACTGGTACTGAAGGATTTATGCAGCTAACAATTGCCATGCATTTTGGTACAACCCATTTACACATCTGATGAGTTAGGTTGCATACCAGTTTTGCAGCTCTCAGTTTAATCGATTTTCCAATCCATGAATCTTTAAAAAATCATGATAATATTTTAGTCACTTATTATATCTAGATATTTTTCCATCTCTCACCTTTCCCGTATTTTCGTTCCAGTTGCATTGCCGAATTAACAAATTCGGAGAGTTTTTCTGGATACATTCCACGGACACGATATGCTTCTCCACTGATTAAACAAGCTGCTAGCGGAAGCATACACAAGTTTGCGACAATTTCAATTGATAATTCTTGCATCTCTTTTGAAATCCTGGATGTGTGAGAAATCCATATTCTGTAAATTTAATGAAGCTGCACAGGAATAAAGAAGATACCATCGTGCCAGATATCCGGACCGAACATGGTTTCCTTTACGTATTTGGACTAATTCAAGAGATTTATTGTACTCAATTAAACTCCCAGTTATTCTGGGATGCCAGTTGTCTGCTTTCAGGACAAGTTTCAGAAAACCGTGGGAAATTAACATTTTGAAATTCGTTCTTGAAATATTCCCATTTAGCATATAAAAAGATTTCTGACAAAATTATAGGAATCAAATATGAAAATTTTGATTTCCAATCGGAGGCTACACAGGTTGAAAATATTTGTTAGAATCCTGAAGATAAAACCTTCGCGTATAGAAACGGAATAGCGATGATTTAGTTAAAGTTTAAATTTGCGAAAATAATATTTACAGTTGAATACGTCTTAGAATTTATGTGCATTTGGCCAGCCTATTAAATGTTTGTAATAAATTGGCACTGCGGCAAACACGAAGCACGTATATTGGAAGACCTTCTCGGTGTAGACGTTGTTTTGACAAATTTAAAATTTGGTTTAGAAAACATATTCCACTGCACATTTTCCGGAATGATTTGTTAGTAAAATGCCTTTGGCAAAATACCAGACTTGCTATCGCCTGGAATCAAATGAAATAGTTTGAATTAAAAATTACACCGCCTTCGTCCTTACCCATCCTTGGACGTGGGTAATCATTTTCACATGTTCCAAACCAGTTTACTTATTTAGTTCTAGTGATCTAAATAAATATGACGATATGTATTTCAATTCTAGAATAAAACCTATTTACCGTTATAAAATTGTATCTGCTTACTTATGATCAGCAAACAAAACAACAACTACGACAAACACATTACGTATGTAAATTTGTAGCGCCTACGATTTCATATTAGCTGGGTTAATAGATCGAAACCTGTGCAAATTCTATAAAGTTGCCAAGCAAACTGTCTGAGAGCTGGAATGGATATTCATTCGGTAGATATTAAATATTTGCTGATTAAATTTCTGTTGATCGTTACGTTGTAAGCTGTCAGTAAAACATCAATAATTTAACCAAATTTAATAAATTACATATTCAAAATAACCAAAATAAACATAACTATCGATATCGACGTCAGTGTAGGGACATATAAAAGGTGGTAGGGTTTTCTTCATTTTTCAAACATATTTAGAGTTGAATGTGGCTTAAAAATATGTGAGCGTTTTGACAGCTAATAAAACACGCGAAACAAAACAGACGGGTAGTTAAACACATTTATCATGTAGCTCTTGTGTAAATTTAATAAAATAATTATCAGAGGCCGTCACTCTGCAGATACTCCTACGTTTGCTAGCAGAATAATCCATGCCAAATATTGGAATTATTTATCTTTTGGAAGTATATATTGTGTTTTCTTAACCTTTGATAGGGCAATTATTCCTGTTTATGCCAAGCACGTTTACTACATAATTTAAAATCATCTAAATAAATATAAGTATGAATATCTTAGCAGGCAGATGGCAGGAATAAAATGCTTTTAGATGTTGACAGTCCAAATTTGATTGACAGATGTTATTGGAACTCAAACTAAAACATAATAAAATCATATTACTCCTGATGAGGGTGCTATCACCGAAACGTCGTGCAACATCCACGAAGTCTAGGATAGCGCGTAAACCCAACGGAAAATCTATGATTCCACACAAGCATAGGTACCCTATTCGGGGACACACCCATTAAGCCGACCTCTCGAATTCTTCCGAAATCGGCCCACCGAGGCGCGGATTTGAAGCAACGAGAGTGGAAACCTTACATGTATAGTCCCATGGGGCTGTAGTGAAAACCGTCCCACCCGGGTGCAGGTTGGCTACATCAGAGCGAAATGTCTTTACACAGGTGGGCAAACAACATCCTATCCCCGATCAACCCATTCCTCTTCCCCATTCTTCATGTTTTCTGAAATCCGGGCGAAATTAACATTTTTTAAATTTTATTTCAGAAAGAATATTTTAAGTGAGACGACTTTCTCCAAGCTGCTAGCAGAATCAGACCCAACAAATTAAGGAATTGCTTAGGTTAATTTTCAAGATGTCAAAACTTAAACTTCAAACAGCATTTGGGTTTACCCTTTTGTACTACCCATTCTGTCAGATGTTTTACTTGTTTACATGAAGTAAGTTTAATCATGTTGAAGAATAAATATTATTCAGAATTTAGCATGGTTTTATAATTATAGGTAATTTGAGTATGTAAGAATTTATGTTTTGGTATTAACGGTGTGGAGGTAGGATTTCAAAAATCATTTTATCTGTGAATAATTTGCCTGATATTAAAATATCAATTTAATTAAACGGAAAACATTAAACCACCTTTTTATTGATCCATTTTCAAACACATTAAATATTAAAACTAACGGGGAAAGGATCAAAATTAACAGGATTTTCTTTGAAAGATATACCTGATTTTATTACGCTATATACTTTTTGAATTTCCAATCATGTAATTCGGAAATATAACGCCATATGATTCTGGATTGTTATATTCTTTATGTCTAATAATTATCCGCCATTTTACACCATTTATATGTTTATTGTATTTATTTATTCTTCATTTAAGGCTAAAAATTATTTGTAACGAATCAATCATGTCTATAGCCGCTCACAGAAAAATGAACAATTAATTATTTTAAATAGTAGAGACTTCGTACATGGAAAATGTGACCTATCGGCTAGTACGTCCTAATATTTTTGCATTTAACAAGATTTACATAAAGTTTGTCAGATGACCCTTATATTCAAATATTTGCATCTATAGTTTATTATTTCCTTCAAACGGGCAATTTTATTTCAATAATACTAGCTACAACTATTTCTTCAACAAAAGCATATCAATAATTCTTAACACACAGAACATTTGAAATACTAGGGGTGTCTGCTTTTCGATAAAATTTGACAACCCAAAATCTATCCTGTTTCTGCGATATGACCTCAAGAATATTTCAACATGCAACCGCTGGCATGTCATTCCAAGCATTCTATCCTTGACCAATTTCCTAAGCATTATTTCAGATTTTATAGAATCCTGGTAAAAATCACCAGCAAATCCAAAACATACAAGAATAACTAGTGACGCTTCAATCATTACAGATACAGAAAACAATACAAGATAAATTGAAAGGTGTCGCTCTCCTGGAGAAAACTGGATCATGATCATAAGCACAGATATCATCTGCACCACTCCACTGGCGAGTAGAAATCCAAACAAAATAGTTCTCATAACAATATTGAATCTTTGAACGACTAGTTGAAGGGCTCGGAATGCCACCATTTCATTTTGCATTGATTGATGAATACCTTCTCCTGTTAGATTACCATTCACCAGCCTTTTGAATCGCCTAAAATAAGTGAGATGAGAATTGTCATTTGAAAAGTTAATTAATGCAATGAAATATTAATCCAATCAGATTTTTCTTAGATACGTACGTAAATATCATTCTCTGATAATATTGTAGAGACAGTGATCCAATCAGTATTTCGGTCACCATGCAATATCCCATGCCTGCGGCAATATCCCAAAGGATATAGTTGCAGACTAGTGTAACTGCTCGAAGCACAGTTTGATATATAATTCCTGAGCATTTTGTTTTCGGGAACAGACGACTCAATATCCAGATTGCATTTACCGGTACCGATGGTTTTATGGAGCTAACAATTGCTAGGCTTATCGGTACTATCCAATCGCACATTTTATGAGTTAGTTGACAAATCCGTTTTGCAACCTTCAGCTTTATGGTGTCTCCAATTTGGTAACCTGGTACAAAGAGAAACTAAATTGAGACTGATTTGTTGATAACTACTGTAAATTCGTTTGGACTAACCTTTCCCGTATTTTCGTTCCAGTTGGATTGCGGAATTAATAAATGCAGGAAGTTCGTCAGGATATTTTCCTCGAATTCGGAATGCTTCGCCAGTGATAAAAAACCCTGCAAGCGGTAACATGCACATGTTTGCAAAAATTTTGGATGGTAATTCAGAATCATCTTGGAAGTCCATTGATGAGAATGAAATCAGAACGCGGTAAGGTAGTGTTGCCGTAATGCTATGTAGGAGATACCATCGTGACAAATATCCGGAACCCATACCGTTTCCTTTGCGTACCTGAACCAATTCGAGAGATTTGCTGTAGCCGATTAAGCATCCTGTTATTCTTGGATGTCTATTGTTTGCTTTGAGAATAAGCTTCAGAAACTCGTGTGAAATTAACATTTTTATATTCGTTTTAAAATTGAGATATGACTGAACAATTTCAACTGAGTTTTCTAGGCAACTGGCGACGACAACTACTAGAAATAATTTAGGTTGGGGAGAACAGTAAATATTACTAATAAACTTTTACACCGCGTTCGCGTTTACGGGTAGGCAATGACACCTGTACAATATAAGCATCCGTGTTAATTTAATTTTAAATTTGAGAATAATTGCAACGATACATATCTAATACACCATTGATTTAATTTAAATGTTTTACATGATGTAATTTAATCGTTGAATATGGCTTAAAGTTTGTGTAAAGTGGGACAACAAATGAATACATACATATATGCAATGTGTGTAAAGCAATGAAGTAGAATATCTTAAGACCTTCTTCTTCAAAACTTTTTGTTTGCAGTTTCAAAGTTGTTACTAAATTATGCCCACTGTGCTGATTCTTTGTAGTCCTAGCAAAATACCTGAAATCAAATGTCCTGGAATTGTTCGTTTTGCAACACTGTAATTATTGAATGTCAATATTAACACGGTTTTTGTGTTTACCCATCCTTTTTTGTGTAATGTTTGCATGTTCTAGGTAATCTTACGAAATTAATGACAATGGTCTAAATAATTATAACGATAAATATCTTGGCACTGACATGTGTCTAATATGTAAATCAAATGGACTCGAAATTTATAAACTTTACTGTAGTCCGACACGAATTTTACTTATAAAATTCTCTCCAGTATTCTAAACGAAAAGCTATACATTTAAGGCATGTTCGGTTATTATTACGAATGAGTTCAATTTCGAGTTTTGGGAAGGCAGGAAGGTGTATCGATAAATTGCTGCAGCCTTAAAAGCTGTCTTCGATTTACTATTAAACCAACAAATTTTAGATCCAGAGAATTCCGGAAATCTGGTGTTGCATACGTTTCTAATATTTATGTGTATCACCATTTTCCCTGACTCATTTATAAATTTACGTCTGCTATTATGTCCGATAGTTTATAATACTCATATTAATTGTTAATTTTGTTTCGGTTCTAAGTCTAGAATATTCTGCACTTCCCACTGGGAAGTTCCCAGTACCCATAATTTAACAATCCAGTGGGAGATTCTAGCTTTATTATGTAATGAAACATTATTTTTTTGCAAGATCTGAGATTTCTTCGACGAGTACAGTGAACCCGTTGTAATTAAGTTTGTATGTCGAATCCGTATGTACGCTCTTAAAAATGTTGCTTGTTTCAGCAGTCATATTGTTGATAGAAAAATATGCAAATGACAGTCTAACTCACTTGTATCAGACATTATGTTGGTACTGACACCTAATAGAACGCTCAGGCGACACTAACCGATTTTGTTTGGAATCAAATATATTGAAATATATATGCAAATAATATGCTAAGTAATTTTGGGAGTAATATTTATGCATAATATTCACTCGCCCCTTAAAACGTCATACGGACAAATGATGATTTAATGTTTTTTGCATTGCGGATTTTTTTCCTTAGTTTTTAGGGGCGATCGATGATTTTTTGTGATACGAAACCCATTTAACCTTTTTTTATTTTATAATTACTGTTTCAACAAAAGCAAATCAGCAATACTTAGCACGCTGGACATTTGAAATACCAGAGGCGTTTCTTTTTCAATAAATTTTGACAATCCGAAATCTACCCTGTTTATCCGACAAGACCTCAGAAATCTTTTCACATGTAGACGTTGATTCCTAAATCCATGCATCCTATCCTTCACAAGTTTTTTCAGCTTTCTCTCAGCTTTAACAGAATCCTGGTGAAAGTCATCAGCAAATCCAAAGCACACAAGAAATATCAGTGAGGTTTGTGTCATGCCAGTGATAAACATTATTGTTAGATATAGGGGAATTACTTCCTTTGTTGGTAGAAACCGCTTCAGTAAAAAACAGTACCGAGACAATCTGTACTACTCCACTGGGAATTAGAAATCCAAATAGGATCGTTCGCATAGCGAAATTTTATCTTTGAACGACAAGCTGAAATGCGCGGAAGGCTATCATTTCCTTTCCTATTGATTGTTCAATACAGTCGTCGCTTAGTTTATGAGTCAGTATCTTTACGAACCGCCTAGAAATAAATATTATCAGAATTGCCATTCGTCATATTTTTTTTAACCAGAAATATCAAGCAATTTAAATTGCAATTAAACCCAAATAATATTTGCCAAATATCATACTTTGATGGTATGGCCGAGACAGGGAAACAATCAATATTTCGATCACTATGCAGTATCCCATGTTAGAAGTAACTCCCAAAGGAAATAATTGCCGACAAATGTAAGAACATGACGAACAGCTTGGAATATAATTCAAGAGCATTTTGGTAAATATGTGAACATTTTCGTCATTTAATATCATTATTCATGTGCAAAATATTTATTTGTGATTATTGAGATGATAAGCCTTGCCAGTAGAAAATTCGAATTAGTTTTTGTAGAATTCCACAGAAATTTATTTTGAAGATTTTTTTTCAATGCAATTAATTTTTTCCCACTTTTGTAAATCCGAAATTAACAGTAAAATATGTGATACATTAATTTTCTTAAATTTTGTTTTTCAATTTAAGAGTTTATCTCACGTAGTTTCAAATGCAGTTATTGGTTCAGCATGATCATGCTAGTGTGTAAATTAAAATTATTGTTATTTTTATTATACGTTAAAATATTTCTCATGCCATTTCACAATATAACTATTTTTTCAACAAGAGCATATCGACAATTCTTAGCACGCAAAACATTTGAAATACCAGAGGTGTCTGTTTTTCAATAAAATTTGACAACCCAAACTCTATTCTGTTTGTGCGACAA
>JAHZMV010002940.1:0-10587 GCA_027743765.1 Coecobrya sp. COE2 | reverse complement strand
TGATTTAACATGTAAATTAAAGCCCGTTGTTAGTAACAAACAAAATAATATTCAATTATCGACCGATTTCAGCTTCATCAAAAGAAGAAAACTTCCATTTGCTTGTCCCAAGAAAATCCCTTTAAAATACTAACACAGGAAGGGAAAAGTCAGTTTGTTAATCAAAATTTCTCACAGGAACAACCAAAAACTTATTCGTTTACTCTAGAAAAATGATAAAACATAAAACACAAAAACACTTATTTCCTGTGTGCCACTCAAATTATTCAGTTACTTTCACTTCCGGTACATCTGTCGCATTACATTACCTTCAGCTTATTCGTCCACTTTAAGGAAATTACAAAGACACTTAGAATCATTCATTATAAACACAGTTTTCACCAACTCGCTACTATACACGAACTTTCACTGAACCTACGTAAATTATCATTTTTCTCTCTGACACACCTGCTTCTCTCCACCGCTCATCGACCAATGCAATGTTTACATGATCATCCCAATGCAAAATGTTTGTTTGTGCGTGAAATGCCGACCGATAGCTTAGAAGAGCAGCTTATATGTCCACATTGACATTTTCCTTTTAGGCTTATTAATACCTTCGTTCCCATCAAACACTCTAAGTAGCTTAGCCCCACTTTCCTTCAGACTTATGAGTCGTCTCTGCTCATATGCCAAAAAAAGTAATCTTCAATAAAACAGTTTTCTTTAGAAATTATGTAGCACATACATCCCACTCGTCACTCCTGTCCCTTCTTTTCACTAATACCAAAAAATGGGAAAAGGGCACCAAAATACCGAATCGGTTTTTTCTTCTTTTTTCCTTTGATAAAGTCGATATTAGTAAAGGAGAACCGCACAGAGCAGGGAACTCACACAACAACACAAACAAAACGACGACGACGACAACGGGCAGTGACTTGCTGTGCTGCTCCTGTCTGCTACTGCACTACTGACAATGCTAATATTAAAGTAAAAAATACTAGGGAGAGAGAAGAGTGAACGGTCGAGTTGAAATACCTAGGAAGAAAGTTTATGTTACAACTCGTGTTGGAGAAGAGAGTGTGTGTGTAAGAGGGAAAGCGAGAGAGAGAAAGCTCTCTGGCAGTCTGAGTTGACTGACTGAAGGGAAGCAGGAAAGTTTACACATGCATGCACACATGCACGTTATTCCCTGGTAGTAGTAGTGCCTATTTCACACAGAGCAGCAAAAATGGAAGAGTAGGAACAGTGGAGGCAGCAGCACTTTTTCTGTAGCGTTCTTTCCAGCAGCACAGCCCTTTTGTATCGATCAACGGTTCGAAAACGAGCGTTCCGTCCTCAAGCAGTACCAAAACACAAGTGAAAGCATCCAGGCTTGATGCGGACTTTTGCTCTGTGTGTTACCCTCACCATGCATGCATGCATGCTGCTAGTTTTACCGAACTCACTAAACATGAATGCATAGAAACACTGTGCTACTTGTGTATAATATACTTTCAGCAAACTTTGAATCTATGCTGTAACTGCTATACATAGTATATTCCTGCTCTGCTGATGATTATGACGCGTTTTGCGTACATTGTACTACCTATAAACGAATCAACTTGTACTATAAACTTCCCGTTTCCCCATGAAACTTCAACTAAGGAAGGGAAAGCAAGTCAGTCTAATAGTACTACTGCAACGCGTACGCTTTGAATCAAGTCAGGATAATAATATATTTTCTTTTTCCCTTTTCTATAAAAATCTATACCTTTCAAATTTTAGAGTATATAAATACAAGCAGAGAAAAGTATAAAAATAACAAGTGTATATAAAGATATACCTATGTATATTTGTTCACATCTTCACTACCACTATAATCTTCATTTCTTCGAGGCTAAAAAAGGAATGGAACGTAAGGAAGCATGGCTTTCCCATTTTTCTCTATTTTCTCCCCCTCTTCCTTGTCTTGTTATGTGCATAATGATAATATACATAACGTAAGACTACTTTAGGTGCAGACTACTTTCGCCACTCACCACAACTCATACTTGCTTACAGTTGTAATCATGCGGCAAGCAGATACATACAATATATCCAGCTTTACAGACTATAGGAAAACCTACATATATACTTTATATAGAATAACTTGTCTCCGCATTGCATTCATTCCATTCACTACGTCGATATGTACAGGAATGATACGATTCTGGAGTAGGGAAGCGAATTTATATTCGTAGGCCAACAAGCGCGAAATAATTATACATAGGTACACATTTATCTATTTATACAAAATTTATATAAGGGAAAATAGTGGACGACAAATGTATATAGTAAAACTGACAGAATATATATATTTCCTGTTTCTACTACATTATACCAAAACATGGAAGTGTGAATATATTTTTAGTATAATGTCTGTGCGTGTACATTGAACATTGTTTTCTATTCTCACAGTTCTATCTCACTTTCTGGTCTTTGTAAATAAGACATGTACTTATGTCTACGTACATAATATGCATCTACACAGGAAAACAAACCGTGAGGGTTGAGAAGCGTCAATAAGAGCGCAATGTGGTCTTTATATGTCATGTACAGTCAAATTTGAAAATGCAATGCTATATAGTCAGTCATGAAGCTCGCCCGACTCCACTTTCACTACTAACCACTGCCGCTATTACTAGTATTCATGTACAAACACAGGTTTTCCCCATTATTATATACGGAATAGTTGCACACACAATGTCACACAAATATTATTATGTACATAGCAGCATCATCATAGCCGTACGAGGAAGTTTGCACATTCACTCCCTACTATTTTTCTTCCTCAGAGTCAGTCACCAAAAAGTTGGCCTAGTACACTAACTAGTCAATTTTTTCCAAAAAAAAAGGTTGAGTTGGTAAAATTTTATATTACATTATATGCTCATACCTAAGCATATAGGGTAAACGATGAACCAGTAAAAACCCCTTTAGTTATGCATATATAGCGTGTGCCTTTCTTTTCATTCTATTTTGATTTCAGTAGTGAGTAAGAGAAACAGAAGGGTCTCCTCATGCAGAATGGTTTTCTTGTACATTTATACGACAACATAACCTCAGGTATATAATATAGAGTAACTTTAAAGGCACACACACCTACCTATAGTATACATGCATAATGTGCAGACACATTCGCAGTGGCTTAAGCACGCGAAAATATGGAATATATGGAGTAGCAGGTTTGGAACTTTCCTTTTAGAACAGGATCAATACAGCCCTTATAACTCATCCTAATATAATATACCCGAGCACCATTACAATATATGTATATGTTTACGTAGGTACTACTGTGTTTTGACTACTTTGTACAGACATAGCGCGCGCACACATACACGCAGTTCACAGCTTCCTCGTTCACATTATAATGGGATACGTATGAACCAAGTGCTGAAAATAGAAAACGGCTTTTCATTCACTTGCCTACTACTCGCCCTCACTGCACTCTAGGCACGGTAGCCCTTTTCTCTCGTGTGATGGGTTCGGTTGGGACTTTCTGCCACATTATTCTGCTACCCACACCAAAGATTGTAAACTTACTTTGTTCGTGGCCGTTGCAATGATGCGACCATGTGTGTAACGGTGGCAAGTAGTATAAATAGTATTGGTAGCTGTAGCGGTTCTGTAACCATTTCTCTTTCCTTTCAGTGTGTACATTATAAGTACAAGGTTTCAATTTGAAACAATGTCTTATTTGTGTTAACTTTTTTTTTGTTTTTTGGTTTACTAAACTTGTACTCTAATAATTTTTTATGTCAGAGCTATGTAGAAGGTATAGAGACGACATAAGGCATAAATGGCAAGTTGGGGAAATAAGCAAAACCTAAATTGGTATATTATATTAAAAGTTTACTTTCTGTAATTCTGATTCTACTGCCATCGCGCTGCCACAACTAATTCATTCTTTCTATTGTGTGCGGTGAGTCAGTCAGGCACGTTTGTTTGATACAACGGGCAAGGTTTTTCAATTTTTTCACTTATTGCTTGCATGTGTCAGCAAAAATACGCACCGATGTAAGCACAGGAGGGAATGTTGCTATTATCACGAACTGTGAGTGATTGAAGTGGATGAAAGTCTAGATTTTCTCAAATTCCAACATTGCTCTTTTCGTGTTGATGGATATATGTGCTTATAAATGTATATGACGAACAAAATACATATAAAGTCGACTAGGAAGGAATGAACAAAACTAAATATAATATATCCTTTTGCAATTTTGTTGTTGCAAAATTCCCGTAATATTGCTTACACACAAATGTACCTATGTATATTGACAAGAATATTTTTTGTGCCATAATACAATTCCTTTTGTGCTGAGTTGTAGTGAGTGAAGGCACACTTAAGCTGCATTATTTCTGGGAAGGGAAAAGCGGAGCCGGTTTGAGATACCGAAAATGTACATGTGCACAACAAAGGGAAATGGCATGCGGGTGAAAATGTATTATGGCACATGTTATGGCAGTTTGGGTGTAGTACGATCGTGCTGTCTGGTGATGTAACAATAATAGTAACACCAACAGCATCAGCAGCGTTAGAGAGTGTTGCGTTATTGTTTAAGGAAACAGGAAGCGACGAATGAAAAAGAGATTGGGATATTGCAGCTTTAATATAGAAAAAGTTGTGCAGCGATGGAAACAGTGAAAGTGTTTCTCGGAGCCAGATAATATGTAATGTAATGCTGTTGTGGCAGGCAGACAGGCTGGTTCTGTTGAAGTTGACTCAAGTGACTCAAGCTGTAATATGTTCGTACGTAAATTCATTCTACATGCACGGTTGGTTGGAGGCGAAAAAATAAAGAAAGGTAGTGTGTAGCTTAGAATAACAGAATTGTATATTTATGCATGTTTAGAGAAGTAGCCCAGTAAATGTGAGAAGGAGAGCGTTTCTTTTATACTAAAACTTATTATAACACTTGCAAATTTTATTGAGCGACACAAAGGTACATAGGCATGGATAAGGAAGTCGAGTTGAGGAGAGAAAGTAGTTGCAATTACACCACATAAACACAGACACACACAAAAGAGACCATTGTTGTGTTGTGAAATGAGCCTGGATATTTGCTGAAGTGTAGTATAATATCATCATCATATGAACCAGAACCAACCCAATTTCCATAATATTGTTGGGTATACACGTTGTGGTGCTTGTTCTGTAATTTGGTAATTCAACAAAGCATACATATATAGATATCCTCACATTCTACATATACTGCTTAGCATATAAATGTCAGTATATATACTTTAGCAAGTCAAAATTTTTAAACTTTCTCTCAATTCTGAATTTTTTTTCTCTTCTTGCGCTTTTTAGGGAAATCCGACTGACATGGGACAAAGGAAAAGGCATGCTGCATATAAGTTAACACCATTTTGTATTGTTATTTACATACTTTCGGTAGGGGCTGAGTGACATGCCGTGGCACACTCAGTTCACTGCTTCAGATTAATAATGATAGAAATGGAAGATTTAGAAAGAATGCTCATTGCAAGCTAGATATCATCATACATACACACACACGACTGCATACACCATATAACAGGTTCTCTGTTCCGCTGCTTTACAATAAGTTGTGGCGTGTATACCACTTTTTGATCATGATCATCGCCATGGCATTGTGTTATTATTATTATTACCATTATCACAATTTCCTTAGCCTTGTCAATATTAAATTTCAACTATAGAAAAATATCTTGTAAACGAAAGAAAGTTTACACAGAGGTGCATAAATATAAGATGTGCATCTACGTGCACTGTTCAAATTGACTACATATCTCCCCTACTTTACTAGTCACTAAGCGACTAGAACATGTGACGAAACTGCTTTTTGCTTCTTCTCCTTTTCCCATTTCCCTTTCCTTATGATAAGAGTTCTTGTTCAACAAAGTGGTTCTGCTGCTTATCAAACATGCATACATATGATCATCAGTTTACTTTTTACCTTACACAAGCATTTTATACCACGCTTAGTTTTTTCCGTGTATGCTGTAATATGAACTCCCTTTTAACCACAAACCGTGTAATATTATGTGCACAAAAGTTGTAGATAGCAGCAGCAGCAGCAGTGGTGCGGTGACTGAAGATTTGTTGCAAAAGTTTAAGCCAATCTTGAGAAAAGGGAGAGGAGGACAACACAAACAGATAAAAAATCAGGATAAAATTGAACATAAGAATAATATATACAAGTACATAATATAGGTACGTAATACTGACAATGCAACAAAACGGTGTAGCTTTTGTTGATATGCCGAGCGTATTACCAAAACTGACTTTGGGTGGATACCATCGCTATTAGAGTTTTCAGTCACTGCATCCTAGTATAGTTTTTTAAACGCGGGAATACACGTTTGACATTATCCTGCTTTCATGGCTTTCAAAGAAGTGTAGGTTATGGTTATGTTATGTGAAGGAGAAAGAGAAAACCCTGATGACGTGAAGCCTGAAGCAATAATACTTTTGCTATATACAAATACACTATCCATTTAGGATGACATTTCCCTCAAAAAATTACCAGTCATGTTCCGTTTACCTCTTTCGGCGACACAAGATGATCATGATGCTGACGACGATCCCTTATCCAGAACGGGAAAAAAATCTTCTGATATAAGTGTTTGACTTGCCTTTAAATAAAAGCGTTATACCTTCTTCCATCTCCTATCTGTCTCCTTCAAAGGAAGTGCATGATCCCTTTAAAATGTACATTTTCTAGCCTACTACATAATATGTAAGCATACAAGTATGTACATTTATTTTGGCTAAAGCATCTTTGGTATATTTCAAACAGAGAGAAAATTCTGGTATTAAAGTAAGTAAAAAGCCAATGAACTTCGGCTCGTCCCGTCTCTTCTTTCTGTGTTGTTCTTTTTTGGCTGGCAGCTCTCCCTACGCTTTTTTCCGCTGCTGCCTCCAAGACTGTTCTGTATGTATGAGACGTGGTTCAGCTGCTTTTAACGCTTTTCTCTCAATCAGCAGCAGAAAAGGACGAAAAAGATGTAATGCTACAAAGTTATGCACTTACCACACACATATCTGCACTCTCTCCCATATTTTTGAGCGAACAAAGAGCAAAATTTCGTATCATGTACATTTTTGGAACACACATGGACATCGTGTAATATAATCTGAAAGAGAAAGTAGTATAAAGACGTATATTAACTACGTGAAATATCATAATATATAAAATAGTTTCTTTTATCAACATTGTACATGGAACGACGATATACTCTTTACTACACTCAAGAGAACCTGGAAAGGAAATCATGAAACGAAAATATTTTTTCGTGGATGCATTGTATATAGCATATAGGCATCCGTGGACGCCTTCTTAAGTGTTAGCGGAAGCAGACTGATATTTGGCATGGTTACATATATAGGTATGCTATGTGTATATAATACACTCATATTCGAGCATCCGAATCACTGGGATGATATGTACAATGAAACCGATTGAATATTGCCACATGAAATTATAGAGGCAGAAAGGGAGAGAGAGATGCATAATAATATTTCTAGGAATGAAAAATCATCCAAGAACAGAGAAGCAAGCAATGGAAGAAAAAGTGTAATAACATTAAAGCAGTAGTAAAATTGCACCACCCAAAAACTAGCCGTTTGTACCATATGTGTACCGGGGTTTGGTGACTATGTGACTCTTTCTTTGGAAAAAAAAGAACTCAAGGCTCGGTGAATTCCTATTCATGGACCACAACATTGTTGAACCCGTCCCCTTTTACTTTCCCGGTAGCCTTCACTCAATTTCCGATGTTCAATTGAAATTTTTTTAATGCGGTACAAAAAAGTTTTTTTTTGGTTTACAATGTCAGTTAGATAACTTGACAGTTTTGGGATGACATCTATCTTGTCATCATGCTATATTGAAAGAAGTGAAATGGGATTTGTGTACATGTTACATTCAGATGTTACCCGAAATTTTCACGATGCAATAAGCGAAATCAGTAACTATAGCCGTTGTGTGAGGTTATAAGTAACTGAACTGGGTTGGGTATATAATATTATACGGTCGGTCAACGGTAGACAATCCACTGCAGGAGCCAGTTAATATAACATAATGATGACTACAGACACAGCCTCTCTTTTTCTAGTTTGTAACACACTAACTTGTATGTCTGCATCTGACTTGGCTGCATAATAAAAAATGAACAGGCGTGCTTAGCTGTTCCAAAAAATCTTGGAGTCGGAATAGCAGTCAATAGTGGCAAAAAAGAGCACTTTTGAATGAATTGGATATGAAATCCCATAAAGAAAAATATTAATGTTGCAGATAGTTGTACGCATATAAGTACTCCTTCTTTTGAGGGCCAAAACGAAAGAACTTAAAATAGAGAAAATGGAGAAAGGTCACATGTTCTTATACATTGTACATGACATGTAAAATCTAATATACTAATATGAAAACAGTATTACGGAAGGAGGGTAACCGGAGAACAAGGAAATACTCTGTATAAAAGGGAAAGTTTTCTTTCCTTAAGCACGTTGCAGACCGACCGATACGGGAGCAAAAGTTCACAAAAAAACTATTTTTCAACTTTAAAGAAACAACAAGCTGAACCAGTTTGTTCAGAGAGGCTGGTATAGCGTTCTATTATTTAAGAAATAGCTCTCTGTACTTTAGAATTTTTGGTGAAAATAATATGGTATTCGGTGCGAGCCTGAGAGTACAATACCCACTTATTTAGCTGTGTACGCAATATACACCTATAATAAGCGCAGAGAGAGTTCTTATAATATGCAAATTTTCCGTACGGCCACACGTTTTACTCTGAGGCAGTTTTCTTGCTTGGGCATTAGTGGTAGTGGGCCTACCACTTTGGTGCACACAGCAAAAGCACATGAGCACCATATCATTATGCAACTCCACCTTTTTACCTTACAACAACAAGAGCTAGTACACACGGCAAATATTCTTCTTGAGGTAAATTTGTGTTATATTGTGCTTTTGTTTACTGCTGATATAAGAGAAACTACTTGAAAACGGCAAGAAGATAAAATCCTCTGAAGGAAATGAGAACGCTGTGGTGCACAGGGCACAGCAGAGGAATAACAACACCCAAAAAATGTAACACTTGACAAGATAAAAATGAGGAGGATGCAGACTCGAAAATGGAATTACATATAAGCAAGTGGCACGTACCAACGTTCGAGAGGAACGCGTACTGAGCAGCTACACTTTAAATATGGTGGCAGGGCTTAAAATCACGTCGATGTTTGCATGCATAAATGCAGTTTAAAGCAAAGTAAAAAATGTATAAAATACAGTGATTTTTTGTGGGAATTCCCTTCACATTTTCCATTTAGAAGCGATGGAGCATTGAAGTACTTTATAAATTTCATTCTGACTGAGACTGGCGAGTTTACTTCTTCCAACCAATCCATTACAACTTAAGTGCTAGAATCGAGCTTTCATGTTAATTTATTTTTGTCGAAAGGTACTTACAGCACTTACAGAATTTTTTGTATGAAAGCTGAATGTACTTACAACTTAAGTACACACTGGAACAAAGTGTTTCCATTATATAATTTATACATCCATATACGTGCATTGCTTGCATTACTTTAGATTGATAACAGTATACTTAATAATATTAATATTACATATAAAATACTTCCGATGATACAGCAGTCCAAGGTATCTTGCCAGCAATGTGCTATATTTGCATTATACCAGTTTTAGCTTGTATTGATGAAATATGTAAGTGCTATAGGAAAATTACAATTAGGTTGGAATAAAAAGTGGAAACCCTTGTTCAAATCCAAGACGATGGGGAGAAAATTCGAAAATTCCTGCAGAACATCAGCAGAAACACTTGAGCCACCTAGATACATTTTCTGCTATTGCCACATTTGCCCAAATAAATTTATTATAGATTTTCTTAGACTTGGTAGTTCTGAAAGCTTCACATACATCAACATGTAAGCACTTCAAATCACGTTGAATATTTTTCGTTGGAATTTTGGCACCCTTCCCCTTCGCTACATTCTATAGAAAAGAGAAAATGAATAGGTTAAGAGCAGCATCTGCTAACCGAGGATGACGATATAGTTGGTCCTTATTAGGAAGGTCCCGTTATGATTGTAATAAACCCGATGTAGCAGAGATTATAAAAAAATATTGTGTAAAATTATTCAGCATAGATCTCAATACATAAAAGTTAGCGTTGTAAGTTTGTATATCTTTTAAGTTTTATGGGCTTGTGACCATACTACCCAAAAATGGAAATTAAGGATGAGATGGTCCAGGATAAACACAACATATTACCAAACTGAATGCATAATATAATATAACAAATGGTTGAAGTATGACTAGCATCTTAAAAATGAGGATACCATTCTCTTCTGCTTTCCATGCGTTTGGCAATGTCAACTAAACAACTTTTCCATAATATACATATTACCATGTAATATATTTAAAAAATCCTGCTCCGACTTCTTGGGTTTTTTTTACCGTTTTGCAGTCGTTTACCCAGATACTGCCCAAGGGAGTTTGTCTTTATGTTGAAATGGGATGAAGCATTTGAGAACCGACGGACAAACATGTTTAAGTCAACACATACTACTACTCACTTCGTCCT
>JAHZMV010002939.1:0-45812 GCA_027743765.1 Coecobrya sp. COE2 | reverse complement strand
GGTTTAATTATTAATTATCTGTGTGTTGTGAACAAATCCCTGTTGGGTGTTTCCAAAATGTTTGTAATTTGTAAAGGGACATGCTGCTAACAGAGTGGAAATTTGCAAAATTGCAAAATTGCAAGATGATCTATAATTATGCTTCTTGTTTCGTGTATATTTTGTATGATAGGAATAAATAATGTAAATAATTATATGAATTGTTTTAATTTGTCTATTTTTAGCTCGCTCTCCTGCTAACATTGCCAAGTGGAAGGCGTCGAAGGCCAAGGAAGCTGCTGAACATCATTAAGGAGACCACCACCAGGAGTTTCGGAGTCTAATTAATCATCATCATCAGTCGTAGTACTGCAAAAACATTCTAAGAAAATGTCATTTATCGCGTCAGATAGTTGAATGTAGAATATTTAACCTGTATAAATTTTGAGTCAATGGTTAAGAATAATAAAAAATATTCTCCAAGTCAGTTGGCGATTAAGCCATCCCTAATTTACCATCATTAAAACATTGAATGTCAAAGTATCGCTTGAAATAAAAGTTAAGTAAAATTCCAAATTCCTCTTGCTGAATCTATTTTAATTATTAGATAAAAAAAGAAGGCAGTTGTTTTTTTATATTCTATTTTGGCATAAGGTTAAGTGCAATTAGTAGTTAGACGTGCGGATGTTATGAAAGTTGTGTAACTTGTTAAGTCAATTGACGAATATTTAAAATTTGCCCAACGATGTATATATAAACACACGTTGTGTAACACATTTATATGTAACATTCGCTAAGTGCTATTAGGCAATAGGCAACGTAACGTTACATAATTAGTTTGTCATTTTATTTATGGATTTATATACAATTCATAAACCTTCCCTCCATATGAATTTATCACTACAGATAAATATTTTCCAAATTCAAGCTTCAAAGTTTATATGTTATGCAATTTCAAGTAACGTCATGGAATGAAATGAAATATCAAAGCCTACTTTAATCATTCATTATATTATATAGGTGCCATGAATGAATGCCCCATTTCAAGAAATGACATATGTACATGAATTTCTGAATGTGAATCTGAGTATTTTATTTTATTTTTTGACAAAAATGACATCTTTATCTTTTACATAATAATATATATTTATACCCTTAATTAAAGACGTATGTTCTGTACATATGCAAATTTAAATGCATTTTAGCTACATAAATTGTACAATATATAATAATACTTACACAGCTATTACGATTACACACGAACGAACATTTTTACAATAGTTATAATTAAACATTTTTCACCATTTCCTATTGTCATACTAAAATCTAAACATACAGATGCAAAATGCAATCGCAAAACCGCAATCCCACCGCCTCATAAATTGCAACATTATAGGCCCGAATCCGACCGTGTTACTAATTACGCACATATTAAAATCAGGAATCACGTCACAAAACATAAAATATTCCTTAGTTATAAAATCCGTCATTCATACCTTCATAATCTACTTTTTAATTAAGCCGCAAATCGATTAAAAGAATGATGAGGTATACCTCGTTTATAATTACACTTTTAATGCATTTTTTAAAGGTATGCTCAAAGTAACATTATAGATACATGTAGGTATGTCGGTTTCAGAATTTTACTTACAATTATAATTAAGGTAACTACGTTAAAACGCGGTACGGTTATTTTTCATAATTAATATTTTGTCAACTTTCCCCGTATATGAATTTTCGTCTAGGTGGATGATAAAATGCATAATCTAGATTTTTCATTTAGAGGTAAAGTAATTTGCATAGTAAATGTTTTAAATCGGCCAGTTAAACATATTATATGCTCCTTCTGTAACTGAATTGCATAAAATATACCTATCATTAAGAATATTTCCTTTGTTTGAATTGGAATTACTGGAATACGTACATCATATCCATATGCGATTATATCAATTAAAGTGGCTTAAATTCTTACGTATATGCATAATATTTCGTAAAAAGTCATTATAACATTAATCAGTCGATTACTTGTAACCACCATTTTTAATTGATAATTAAAATGCACAATACGCTTCTGTTTCTTTTCAGTTAAAGCTAACACCATGAATCAAAACGGAATTACAATAATTATATTATATCATATTTTATGAGTTTCATGGCTTTTTACAAAGCTTTCTTAATGAATACTTTAAATATTACTTTCATTTAACAAGTAACATTTAAGTTAATTTTTTAACTAATAAGTTATATCTCCGTGTAATGTATATGCAATATTTTCACTATTAGAATTTCCATTCAATCTCATACCTGCAAGTTACGAGATTAAATTAGATTTTTCCATCTATATTCAATGGAAATAATATTTCCTTGTGAAAAAGCAATTGAAACCGGTGTAGGATTTATAAATTTCATATTTACAGTTGCTTATTAAATATTTGGTATTCTGAATACATAATTATATTTGTTTGTAAAAGTTTTTTTTTTGAAAAAAATTCAGCTTATTTTCTGAGAACCATATTAACATTTCTTGAGTTAATACTGTATAATGTACCTATATAACTGGCTTTAAAAAAGGTTAAATATGTAGTTACAATCTGTCACAAATCAATAAGTGCATGATAAAAGTTAACTTGCAATATCTCAATTATTACATTAATATCTAGCTGCATCAATTAGGAGTTTACAATGCTATTTAAAGTACACGTATGACTAATATTGACGTGTTAAGGAATAAAAGTAAACATCTTATGAGTAGTAATTATCAGATATTTAGAAATAATAAACCTGGTACATGGATAATAACGAGATCACAGTAAAATTACTACAAATTTTAACGTTATTTTTTTTACAAATTTTATGGAGATTATTTCAATCGTGTTAATAATGAATCACATAAATGATTCATTAGTTCAAAATTGATTTATTCTGCAATATGAAATGTAAATCCAATCAAAGCATAATTATATTATACACTACATTTTGCACAATAGTTTACAAATACAAAGTACATGTATTAATTTGTATCTCATTAAAAATAACAGTACCACCTAATATACAGGTATAATTACATCCTTTTTGCTTGTGGTATTTTAATTAGTATTGGTTTCACAAATTTTCTGCATATGCATTTTTTATTATTATAATGATCTAGTCTGATTGAGTAAGATATAGCATTACAAATTACAACATCAACTTCCCACGCATTTTTTCGCTTACAAAACTTTACACACATTATTTTAATTATATATGTTACTCATTCGATATTCAAGGTATTTTTTTGCAAATCTCATTTAGGGATGATATTACATCGCGTACATTTCGGTATCAATCATGGGAGTACCGCACCGGTTTACTTACACACTATTTCCTGAAATAAATACCAGCTTTAAGTCCTGTGGAGAGCCATAAAATTATACAAAATATATATATTTTGTTGACAATAAAGCCATGTTTTTTATGTAATACGTTATTAGATTCATAATGTGCTATACAACTTTTTTACATATGGGTGTCCACTGTTGTAATATACTTTGCTCTTATTTACACAAAGTAATTTGTTAGCATTGTACATTCAATAATTTTTTCACTTTACAGATAGATGTGTAGTTGTCAACTTTGAAAAGCCACTACATTAATTATTTTTATTATAATACATATCATATCATACAGGTTAGCTTATGATTCCTATGAATACAGTATGACGGAAATGTCTTAATGCCTAATGCCTATGTACTATGGAGTCCTAAATCTAGAGTTTACGTATACAACTTAATACACATACATCAACATTAAATCAAATTAATTAGTATGTACATAATATGCAATGCAAAAGCATTTTTTAAAGGATATTAGTTAACATAAGTACGCTTGTTATTAGCGTAACATCCCGAATAATTGTCTAGCAAGGAGCAATATACGTACTACTAGTAATTAATTAACACAGCAGTGGTTAATCTTTATATATATTATATACAATGTTAGCAGAAGTACTTTTGTATCGTGTACGTAACTCACTGTATCATATTTCCCTTTCTGTACATAACCGTCAAGTAAATGGTATATTTTAAGTGAATATTTATAATTTTGTTCAGTAGTATAAAATATTTCATATTGTAGGATTATCGCAAGTTTGCTTTGGCTAGACGCAACTCTCCTGCTGTGAGTTAACCAGGAGAGGTGTTCTGACGGAGACAATTTCCCGTTGATGTTGTTGTAAATGAGCTGGAGGCTCACCATTTGTTCTCATTCGACTATGATCTATTGTGGCGTATATGACGGAATTGCTGGCTGGATCATCCATGGGATTTCTTCTCCTCTTCCGGTCCACCGTTGACCATCCCCCTCCTCCAACATTGCCGACCCCAATGCTGCCACCACTACCAACACCCCCGCCTGGACCTATCATGCCAGGATTGCCATTAGGCCCCGGGGTGTCTAGGCACAGCTCGGCATATGTTATTTCAGAATTACTCTGTAAATGGAATGACAGTGAAACATGAGCGTTAATAATAAATAAATTACAACAACAAGCAACTTCCCGACTACTACACACTCTGGTGGTGTTGCTCTTTCCTACCGCAACAGCCGCTTTCTCTTTTACGTGACGTGATAGGTACTTTCACTTTTACTTCCAGTGAAATTATCTACCATTGTTACTCCACTGCTGACTGTTGCGGTTTTGCAGAGTTGTAGTAGCCGCATTATTACTATTTCTTCTTGAAATCTCATTACTATTTTATTATATTGCATCAAACCTTATATACCTTATCACTATAATACGTGCAGTTACGGAAATTGTCAGTTATGCTCCCGTTCCTCTTTGGCCCATTGTACAGTCCATCATTGTAGAAGTAGTCGGAATCTACCAAGACAAAAGGAAAAGGAGAAAATTTAGTCGCTTTCATTGATAATACACAAAGAGGCGCATTAGTGATAATGTGTTTGTTCTTGTAGTCCCGAGTACTTTAATGGTAGGGTATACATGTATAATATGTACTTGTTCTCAATTTCCGCTAACAAAAGTACTATAATGTTCATATAGTTCATTACTATGCAGCGCTAGAGTTTCCTATTCGGATCAAACTTCATCACAATTTCACAATGCTTTTCTGTCAAACTTGACTTCACATATCAAATGTAAATGGAATTGTGTGGGCTTTACACTTTTCCTTGTGGTTGTTCTTGTTTTGTAGCAAGAAACTACAAGTTTTTCTCTTTTAGCAGTGTGTATCTTCCATTTTTTCATGCTAGGTTTTATTCATGAAGATGAAATGAAGTTGTCAACTGTCATACGATCCTGACACTGACGGGATGCATATTTCCATTAGCTATTCTTAATCTATTCAACCGCTTCACATACATAATGTTTATTATTACAAAACTGGTTCTTTTTGAAATTCTCCGCATTTTCGCGAGTGACAAGGGTCTATAATAACAATATTGTATAAACATTATTTACGATGAGAAGTTTTAGCAGAGCTGAGCATTGTATTGTTGTGTATATGATATGATGGCAAAATTCAATTCACGTGTCTATATAAATATGCTTCAAGTTAGCATGTCGTGCATGCATGAACTATGAACAGTCGAATTATTCATGAATGGGAATTTTCTCTCTAAAGAAAGTTGGATATATGAACAATAGCTTTCTCCGTGACAATCGGGACCGAAACAGGACCATGAAGTATGGATGTGCTTGTCGTCACCTAATCACCTATCATGGGAAAATAAATAAGAAGAAAAACTTATGCCATACTCGACATTGTATATTATATATTACCTGAAAATTCTGGAAAATATTGACAGGTGAAAGGTAGTGTTAAAAAATGTAATAATAATGAAATGAAAATATCCTTATGCATAAATACTGTCCCTGTCATTCAATTTGAAAGAGCCTTACTTCCGTTCCTGTCTCGTACGACGTATTATCACTATATAATCGTATTATCGTCAACACTTGTAACAAATGAATTTGCAGTAAATTAGTTTCTCTTATCAAAAAGAAGAAGAGAATAGACACTGTCTCATATTTCGGCAGGATATAATAGACATTATTGATGAAAACTACTTTTCAGTTCGTTCGCAGTTCTTCGGCTGTGCTCTAGTTTCAAATGACAAAACTTTTTGGAACCCTTACGATTTCGAAAATGTCATTATAGACAGTCGTAAATATCATTCGAATTCGATTCATATCTCTAAAGTACTTCGCGACACTTGAAAAATAGTGTGTCGATGCTTAACAATAATAATATAATGATATATAGCAAAGTTAAATTTAAATTTTCAGCTACGTATATGGCATGTCTATGTAGACCACCAAAAAAGACGAATATCACGTTACCCCTCCACCGTAAAACTTTATTTATAGAACTACACATTATCGTTGACTATTGTCATGCACATTTGTATTTTTGTATATTAGATACATGAAAACATTGAAAACCAACCTTTTGAGCTCGGTATTATGTCCGGATTTTTCTCCTCCGAGTCATTAACTTCTACCCGATACTCAGTTTTTGTAGCTTTAAGCGGCGGTGGGTGTCTGGTTTCTGTTCTAAACCTGAGAGCAAGGACAATTCCCAGTGCCACAACAAGAAGGCCGCAAACCACGCCGACACAAACGCCTAGTATTGGAGTTAGTTCGAAATCCACGGGTGACGCTGTAATAATAATCAAATAAAAAAATGATATCAAAATTAAAGTTTTGAAGATTAAAAACTTCTTATTTATTTATTTATTGCCTGCCAATAATCTTAACGTGCCCCATATAACAAATAAGAGCAAAACTATTTCAACTTTCTGAAAACAGATTCCTCGTGAGTTTTAAATAGTCCAAAGTAACTAATTTGGTTAAGTGATAAATGTCACAGTTTACAAAATTAAGTCAGCCTCTAGAATTCAATGACTTACAAGGCCGAAATCATTCAGAAGAACGGAAATAACGTAAGTTTAGATTTCTTTCTCTTTCTTTCCTTTCCTATGCAGGCTATTCCGAAGTCCTAACTCCATTAAATACGAACATAGGGGATTGTTTATAAATATCTCAATGATTGGCAAGTTACATACATTATAATAATGTTTTTTCTCTGTTGATAGACTTTAGGGAATATACTTTCCCGGAAGTGTTTTCAATTTTATCTTATCATAAGACCTCGGTTTAAATCAACATTTTTCAAACGATTGTGGTCACGCACGAGTATGTGTGCCTAACGGTTTTGTGTTTTTACCTGTTCTTTTCTCTGCCTCTTGAATCGTTTGGGCTTCCAGGATAAAACTTTCGGAAGGGCCCTTTTTATTGGAAGCATGAACAAAGACCCTGAGAGCTTGACCAGGCTTAAGTCCATTGATGACAAAGAAAGGGATCTGGGCTGTGAGGTTCCAAAGAAGGCGTGAGGTTCCTGCATCCACAATATCCGCATGGAATACTTGAGGGAGACCACCATCAAATCCTTCCATGCATTCTACCTCTAAGGATTCTGACGTGATATTTTGGGTTGTACAGTTGAAAGGTGGATCTGGTTTTCCTGTTATTAATGAAAAATCCAAAATAATTATAATATTATTGTACTTTATTTTTTTGCAATTCCAATAATTGATTTGGGTCAAATAAATAGGTATGCACAGGTAATTACATACTCATTCTTCTCCAGTTTTAAGCAAAATCAAATCATACTTACAATTAAGGAGACAGCAGACATGATATATAACACATATATATATATTTTTTGAAGAAGGAAGCCAAGTTTTGTGTTTTTACCAAAAATACTAACGTAAAAATAATGAATGAAATGAAATTTGTATCCTAAAAATGCCCATTTTCATCATCATTCCAATAATGCAATCATAATCATACGCACACGAACAATATATTTAAGCATTTTGATGTGAGTGTGTACTATATTATTTTGTTGTTAAACGTGTGTACTGCAACAGTATAAATGCAGTTAAATATTGGAGAACTCAATTTATTATTATTGAAGCTGTAAGTACATATAAGTATAGTAGTAGTTTAGCAGTACTAGTGATATGCGTATAGCAAAGATGTTGGTGTTATCGATATTTTTATGTGTGGTAGTAGAAGTAGCTTCAAATAATAACGATGTTTGTATGTGGGATATGATATAGATTATACCTAAATAGTGATGACGGTAGACCCCGTGACCAAATGATGTGACGGATGCTCTCATCTTGAAACCTAAATATTGTATCATCATAAAATCGCCATATTTGAAAAATTAGCGCAATTTGAGGTATGTTCCATATTAGAGGTACAGAGATGTCTTTATGTACAATTTAATTTTAGTTTGTAAAGTTTAAAGTATTAAACATATATATAGTGCACACATGCAGTCCACAATTTTACTAACACAGTTTCAACTGTCTTGCTGAACTTAAAGCAAGCGTATTAATTCAATTTTGCTCTGAAATTAAAATGCATCAAGAAATATGAAACACATTATATTCGCAATACATATATGATTTCGTCGTATTGTCTATTTATAACTTTTGAAATTAAACAGACTATAATCTACTGTATGCATAATAATTATAGTGTTTTCACACTGGAGCTAATACTGCTTACAACTAATGTTATTTAATGAAATCCTTTAATAATTTGAACAAAATGACGTTCAACAGAAAACATAGCCTGGAAAGTGAAATGGTAATTCTAAAACCATGTCACGAAAAGCTTCCTTTTAGGTAAACTCATGTCAATAATATACAGCATAAAAATCATTTTAAATTACCTGAGGCCAGACATTTAAAAATAGAAATTTGACTAGCAGCAAATCACTTACCAGCAGCAATTATATGGAAAACGCAAGGTTCGAGTTGTTGTCCAATGACGTTAGTAGCCAAACATACAACAGATCCATAATCCAGTTCCGTGCGGGGCGTGTACCTGAGGACGCTTGAAGATCCAAGTTTGGGTGTAGAGACATGAGCCTAGAAATATTTAAATAGTTCATGCCAAACTTAGGAAGGAAGGTTATACAGGTCAGTTCATACGATGAACAAAAACTATAAAAAAGTATAATAGGACATATTCATTGCTAGAGATGTCTACTGACCTGGGGGACATCGATACTGTCTGCGCTGTTATTGAAAGCCCAACGGAAAGTCTCAGCCTTGGGATTCGCATCCACTTTGCACTCTATCTCTACTTGCTCCCCTTTCGCAACTCCGAATATTCGCTTCTGCTCCGATTTACAAATTGGTTTGTCTGTGAAAAAGCAACATATCAGTGTTATATACGCATTTGTAGACAATCCTTTGTGGAAGGAAAGCAGAAACAGTTCAAGGGAATGTATTTTTCTCTGTACAAATAATCATTATTTATTAAATGTTCCCCAAATCATTAAAAACTGCACTTTCGCAGTGGCTTTAGAGACTTGACCAGGCGAATTGAACACACCCAGTTATAAAGTTAGAAAAAGAGAAAAGTACAAAAAAACTCAAGTAGAACGCAATGGGGCAAATCTAAAAAAATCGATATATCGGCCAAGTTATTGCCAATTCTGCTCATTTAAAAAACATTGCCCATGCTCTCCTACTTGAGGGAATTTCACATTTTGAATCATTCATTCACTTTTCTCACTTTCACGTAAACAAACATTTCACTTTGTTACAGTATTGCAATGATACTGCTTAGGTCATTTTTACGAATAATGGGGAATGCTTCTCAAACATGCACTATTTACGTAGGTATATACTACATACATATCATACGGGGCAAGCTTACCAGTTTTCCATTATTCGATTTGATTTAAAGGATAGATATCTATGCTTTCACTTCATGACCATAATTAATTGAAATAAAACTTCTTATTACTTACACATCACACTCAACTCCACTGGATTAGATCTCCCTTCGCCTTCGATATTGGTAGCAGTACAAACATACGTTCCACCAGAAGCTCGTCTCACTTTCTGCAGAACCAGGCTTTGATTAGACATAATTATGCCTGCTGAAGCGTTATGCTGGACAATGTGACCCTGAAAGATAAATTAATGAACAAAATTATCATTAATCTATAAGACCAGTAAATTAAGGAATCAAGGTATATATAAAAGTGTATATATTTTTAGTATATCGAATCATATACACAATAACCTGTATATATAATGCTTAATAAAAGTAACATATCCCATAATATGGATAGATAAACGTCTTTTTTACGCAATTCGTACAAGTTTGTATAACCAATTTCCAAAAAAAACGAAAAATACGAAATAAGGAAACGCAGTAATGAAAGAAATGAGCAAGCTACGTAAGTATTTTTCTTGACTCAGCAGCATACAATGTACAAAGCTGCTTTCACTCTATGTAAGGAAGAAAATGTTTCCAGAAAAGATTAACAATACAGCTCTTTTGAAATTTTCCCTAGTGTCAGCAAAGCGTTGAATTCAAGAAATCCACAGAACATCATAGAAGTATTCATAAATCCAATTAAATTCGAACTGGTTTCATTATATGGTCGATAGAGCTGATTCGACAAAACATTGTTAGTGAAATCCGGGATAAGGATTATTTTTAAATGTGGGGACCAATTTTAAATATAGGTACAACGATATCAAAGTTATGTAGTTTTATATATTATGTATGGAGGAGGATGGGAACAAAAACTACCATTATTTCGTCACTTTCTAGTATATAATTATACTCATATAAGCACCAGAAGACCATTATGGACCTACGTAAATATATTACACATTGAACAGTCATGAATTTTTTAACAGTAAAGTATAACGCTATTAGAATAGGATTATTAATCGTTTCTGAACCATACCAATTAACCGTTGCCCTTCAATATACTAAACTAGGAACAGTCTATCGATCGACTTTTCCTTAATACTTTAGATAATTATTTAAGGTGAAGGACAGCATGTACTCTTTGTCATTCTTGAACAATCCTGACGTGTCATATGACTATATTTTTAGAACTCCAATTAAACGAAACAAATATATACCTTAATTGCTGTTGTTGTTATTCCTTTGTTTGTTTGTACATAGTATAAACTCCCAAATCAGAATCATCTACATAGTTCATACAACATTGTTATGTAAGCGAGTAAACAACACGAAGAAAACTAACAAACAAGCCCAGACGATCTAATGACACTTGATTGACAACCTTCACAAATGTTAAGTAATTTTCTCCGTCGTTCATGGTCGAATGTAGGCGTTACAACCGTGATAGATGCTCAGGGCCCAGTGGTCCTCTTTATATTTATTCCGTCCCTTTCCTTTTATTTTTATACCTTTATTAAATTATTAGTTTAATTTTTAAGAATGTCGAAAGGTTGACTATTTATCTCAGCTTAACTATTTTTACATCCAATTAGGGACGCAAACATTCTTTCCATTTAAGTGATTCTAAATAAAGTAATCATTTTGACAGAGCAGCAGTTGAAGTTCTTCATTAAATTAAAAAGCAAACGAAAGATGAGAGTAGGAACATGACTGATGAATGCATATAAAGTTTATAATGAATAAGGTTTACAAAGAAACACAAGGTAGTTGCAAAATACCATATAATAGTGCCACAAAAAGTATAATGAAGGCCATAATTGTGTAGCAATATGTACATACTTCATTCAATTTCTTTTACATATAATTTGAAAATGTGAAAGTCCTTATCCACGTCAGGGATTTACTAAAAAGAGAACCTAAAATCAAGGCGTACACGTGCATATAATGTAGCAAGTGTACGTTTTTAAGTTTCACCAGTAAAATGTATATTACGTCTTATAATAGCAAGTTCCACCAAACGTTCGGTTTGCAAACCAATTCAGATTGTCAAAAGCTCTTGCGTGTATGAATGTAAATCCCTGTGTCTTCATTTAGCAGCTTTTACTTATCTTGCTCGAGAGGAGACGCAAAGCTAAGTTGGAGAGAAAACAGGACAAAAAACGACTTTTCCTTCGTTTCCAAACAGACTTTCTTTTTGAGGAATTTCCGGATACACAAATCCTCTCCCTCGCACATACTTTCTCTCCCTTGCATTAGCTTTCTCTTTCAACTCAACATGTTTATCAAGTGCTGCATGTCTGGTTTGTCCATGGGAATGATATAAAGAGCTCTTCTTCCTGTGTGCGTTTTCTTTTGCTTGTGAAGATGTTGATGTCTGTTTGCGTGAGAGTAAAGTCAAAGGGCAGAGAAATCAAGTTGGGAACACAGAACCCTGAAGAAAAGGTTTGCGAGATACATAGTAAATCAAGTGGTTGATGGAGACGGTAGTGGAGAACGTCGAATACAAATACAACTTGAACGTGTGAGCGGACCATGGAATTAATTCCAGGGAGTTGAAATGAGTGAATGCAATGCATGAATGATTACAGATGTTCCCAGTTCTCAGAGCAGTTCATGATGACTTCTTACATAAGACATAAAATAATCCATGATATACCATTCCCATAATATGCAGATTAGTTTTCTCCTCTTCATGGACTACATTTTATGTGTGAAGATGATGATGATTGAAGACTGAAAGAGTCTGAGTGGCTTTACCTTGAGGAAATTAAACAGTCTTTTGACTGTTTTCTTTGCTGGAGCATTGACAGACTGTTTTTGTACTGACTGAGTTTTCACTCAGTTACTTGGAATTGGCAAAATTGGTATCCGCAAAGGGTACTATTATTCACAGCAAAAATGATCCATGAATTTAGTTTTTAATTCCAGTCACTGGAGTGTGGTATATGAAAACTTTCTTGCCATTTTTATGGTGAACATTTCAGCACGTGAGAAGTATTCGTCTTTGTGAGTTCATAGAATTTCAAGGTTAAACAACTCCTTCTTTAAAATTAATGTTTACATAGAAAGTTTCTGATTGAAGTTCTGATTCCTTCTACGAATGGAACCTTGCATATTTTATGATGTTTTTCGTGTTAAAAGTTGAAAGTAACTCAACGTTATAATTAACACCCACAACCCACCCACACTCTTGCAGTGGTAGTAAACATGTGAAAATTGGCTTGCCAGTTCACGCAATAGTTCGGACCTGGATCTTTAAAAAAAGTTCCTTTGGTCATTATGGGAAAGTTGATAAGAATATAACACTTTTGCACACCTATTTGGAATGACTGTCAAAATATAGGTCTGCTAATAACTGTAATAAATTACAATAAATTATATAGAACGGAGTAACTTTTTAACTTACGTTATGCTCCCAAACAACTTTGTACACCCAGGGATTAGCATGAATTATACACTCCAGGTAGACATCTCCTCCTTCTCGAATATTGTCGGGGTCCAGATTGGAACCCAGTTTTAAGGTGAGGATTGGTACAACTGTAAAGAAAAAAATGATAGAAATATATACATATGTACATACGCATAATTAAGTCATTTGAAGTTGTTTTCATTTTATCTAAACAAAAACATATATTTTATATCATATCCACAAGCTTTTCCCATTTCATTGTAAATATTCATGAAGGCTCTCCAACACAGTAACACACTTGCTTTACTTTTGTTCACGAAGGTTTTTATTTTACTTTCACCTTTTCAACTATACTGGATTCGTGTTGAACCTGTAGTTGAGCGGGACAAGTTGGAATAAATAAATGGAGTAACGCTAGGAAGGAGTAAACAATATTTGCATAATATTACAAATGCGTGTTTTCTTGAGTGTGTTGCAATCCGGATTGCTCAACACAAATAAATATGTAGAGCTCCGAGGAGAAATGTCTTAATTTCATCAATGTTTCATACATGCCTCCGTATATATTATACATAATATTATCTATCTGTTATTGCAAGATGGTGTAACTCACAAGAGAAATCTTTTTAAATAATATGATAAAACAAATATACAAACAAATACATGGAAGCATGTAAAGGATTTCATGTTTCATACGATTTTTCCATTTAAGAGAACATCGTACTTATCTGGGCGTCCTTCCATCACAATGTTCACACAAGAGTATAAAGTTAACTATATCAAAAAGGCGCGATCTTTGTTCCAAATTCTAAACCTGTGTTCATTTCTTACAACGTTATCAAGCTTTATAATCACAATAACAGTAAAGTGAAAGTTTTTTTACAGTTAAAAAGGAATACGGAATACACCGCCGCTACATTATATATAGTGTTTCTCTTACTGTTGTATTGCAGTAAGAACTCTGATAAAGTCAGTGGGACTCCAAACGGAAAGAGTAAACATTTTCTGAGGCCACCCACTGAGCTTTTCACCAGGAAGTACAAAAGATACTTTTTATCACTTGTTTGTGTGTGCATTTCCACTCCTGCCATCATCAGGATATCCATATTTTCAAATATACATAATACACTTGCATACAGACCATTCTCCCATATTTTGTCTCATCCTTTCACAGGCATCATATCCATAGCTGTCGTTATCACATTGCCACTTTCTGTTGAAATAATTTCGCTACCAGACACTCACTCCAACAGGAAACATTAGCGAGTTTTGCTACAAGCTGCGAATGTATATTTCCCGAATGACTTTCCATTTTTTTCTCAAACTGAAAGTTACACTCTGAATTGGAATAAGTGAAAGTGAACGGCTTTTCTTCACACTCTCATTTTCTTGAGAGGACATTACATTTTAATGTTATTTTTTTACGTATTACATTTTTGGTCTACGTGTGGTTGGAAATGTTTATGTGGGGCTAGGAATTATAGTGGATTTTCATATTTCATCGGCTTTGGAGAATATACATTAATACGAAACATTAACTACGTTACCAACAAACACTTATTGTATTAGTGCCATTGCTCCTGTGACTGCTGCTGTTGTGCTAAAGTATTAAAATGATGAATGCACGGTAGACGGGTGTACTACCTAAGTTTAATGGTTGTGCTGCAATGCGTGTATGTTACGATAGGAAGTTACGACTCTATTAGCCCCTGCATATACGAAAACTTGATTTTTTAATGTGAAAATCCTTTTTGTTTTGCTTTTTGTAGCTTTTAATAGTCTTTGAGTTTAAGAGAGACTTATTACAACATATATAGACTTGTCTGTCTTCGTGACCTTCACCTAACTTTGAACGACTTTGGTTAGCGCTTTTGCTTTGAATAATAAAACAAATTTTCCATACATATCACAATTTAAAAATTATTCTCGGTGTAACACAGAAATAGCTACATTTTTTATGATCCAGGGAATCAAACTACCTATTATGTTACTGTGTATTTAAGGTCTTACGTAACCATGGTTTAAAATTTCAACTGCTTAAAATACCAGACTGACCGTTCTTGCTGTACATTTATTTTGTGATCAGGCGACACTTCTTGAAAAATAAAATGTCTACATGTACGCCGAATGTAGGACACACATTTAAGTTATATCCGTCCAAACTATTTATGTTACTAACGTGTAAAATCACCGTACCAGTTTGATTATTTCCGTTGGACAAATAAAATGTTAATTCAAAATTATACGTGAGCAGTGAAAAGTAGCACAATAATTTCAAACTAACGATACAAATGCAACATAACATGCGCATCTTTTGTAATATGTAAATTGGTAGTGTCGAATGGTTAAAGAGAACTTTTCCAGTTCACTTTAAAAAACAGCATAACCCTTTTAACAAAGCTGAAGCATTTTTTTGATGTGCTATGAAGCGAAAGTTAAAACCATTTAAGAAAATGGCGAACTCAAAACGGTAATTTTTTCATCCAGAAGTCTTCATCCTCTTTTCAATCACTTTGAATTTCATTTCTTATTTTGCTCTTACTCAACCATTTCCATTTATTATGCGTCCTAAAATCCGGCTAACAAACATAAACATATACATGAATAGAAAGAATGTACAGTGTGATATGCATCTGTGCATTACAACACGACTACGCATTGTTAAGATGGAAAGCGACGACAAAGTAAATGTTTGCACTCTAACATAAAAGGAGAAAGTAGTTTCTTTGCTTATAGGAACAGAAAATCGAGTACCAGGAATATGTTTAGGTACGTATGAGCCCACCCACACAAATGCATTTTGGAGGTACGCGTATAAAATGAACGCTTATTTTTACTTCAAGAAAAGTCAGAAAGTAGTAAAGAATCCCACCCCCGTCTTGTTTTCCATCTGTCCTTTCCCGTTCCATTTTTTATAGTGCCATTCCTTTTTGCAGACAAATAAACTTCACTTTTGTGTGCTTGTGATTTATGATGTGGAAAAAAATATGTGGAAACCGAGAGAGTGAGAACTGAATATAAACTAATAAATTTAGATATTACAGAAAAAGATATTGATACAAAAATATAGAATACGTGAGAAAAAATTTATATAAGTGAGCAGAAAACGAATTGAGAGCAGAAAAATCTGGTAAACCATTGTAGTCAATATTGCGCAGTGGCAGTAATACGCACTGTTCACCACTTTCATTTTTTGTGTATTACAAAATATAAAAAGCCTGAAACAGATTTGATAGTGTTATAATAATGAAATGTTGAAAAATACATATCGTTTAGATATGAAACATATGTATGTGAGCTACCTAAAAGGATGTATTACATATACACACATAAAACACAATTTTCATTTCAAATACATTTCTAGAATCTGTGAGACAAATAATACTAAAAATGGTCAAATTCAGTAGGCATATGTACGTACATAGGTCGTAATACTTAAAATGGAGAATTCAGAGTGAAAGGAAGCAGAGGAACAAGGAGTACTATTCATTCGAAGCACCAAACTAAAAAATTCATTGAAAACTAATAACGTTCAATATAATATAGGTTTCTCATTTTTTCTAGACTTCTGGCCCACCCTGTCCTACGTTCACACATTGTATTTGTAATATAAATAATCCCTTCTGTCTGGCATTTTCATTTTTAAGGTATTGGATAGTAGGCAAGATAAATGAGGACCTCGTTGTAACACGATTCTCTTCACTTTAATTATTTTTCCATAACAGAGCGTACAAAACAATAGTTAAACTCAAAAACGAATATTAAATATCGATTGTCAATAAACTTCTTAACAAATCCCTATTTACGGGGTATCCTGCGATTTTTCAGGAATAAATATAGCACATATGTAAATAGGTAAACGGGAACTAGATGGAGTGAAAGCATCAGGCACATTGAATGGGATTATCGGTCACTGGCATAGCCAACTCTGGTATAAAGTTGGCTGTGGTCGTTTTCCTATACTATGTTACTACCTATGTACAATCTCTTACACGTGTTCCAACCGTCCTCGACATTCAAAGTTTGTTTCGTGATGGATGTACCCAGTATTTTATTATTACCTAGTAGTATTTTGTTTGTATCTTTGATATTTGATGTTTACGTCTTCGCTATTGTAATGTTGACACCAATAAATAATGAGAACAAAGGTTTTTTTCTCTCTCTGTCTGTATTACGAACATTGATATCGTACAGTAATAAAATCCAACTCGTCAACATAAACTTGACCAGTTTTTATTACTCACAGTCAGTCAGTTTATCACGTTCATACTGATTTACTTTCACTGAGATACAGTAAATCTCATCGGAAGTTATCCAATAACATCTATCACTGTCCTTTTAAAATATGTACTACGAGGTTTAAGATATTGCGTTGAATGTGATCAATTCATCATCAGAGCAAGTACACTAATAGGTATTGCTTCTCTGCATTTTATACTATTTCCTTCCTTTGTCTTGCTTGGTTATCTGCAGTTATATCTTTAGTCATTCATGAGCAGGCTAATTTTGAACAAACTTTGTTTAACTAATTTTAGATGGGCACACCATAATAAGTTTCTTGCCCTTTCAGTTCCGTTGACGTTTCGCTGCAGTGCAGTCATTGCACTGTTTTAATGAAAGAATTATTATACACACATGATAAATGATAGGAACGAAAATCCACTGATACATCCTCATCATCATGTTCATTCACAGTTCATACACTTGAGTAAACATACATAAATAACTTTCCATTTTATGATTCTTTACCCACCTCGCCCTCACCATGCTCCGAACCCCTGTCATATAATATCAAGTGTGGAATATACCTGTTTCTGGTATAATAACTCCCTATACGAAAATCAAGGCAGCGATGCTATACAGCATCCCATTTCAATTAAATCTCCACGAAATTCTGTGTATACTCACTTGTCAATTATAGCTAACGCTGGTAATACGGCAAACTGTACTAATAATAATAGCTGGAGCAGAGTGATCGTTCTGGTACAAAGGGGGATGCGGTTATAGTGAAATAATGAAAGAACGAAACCTACCAAGTTGTTCTATGAAACAATGAGCTGGATAGATAGAAACTGCGAGGACGTCGACTATGATGAAAGTGAAGTATTGTAAATGCATCAAACTACTGCAGCAGTAAGTGCAAGATGGAACATCGTTAAAAGCTCATGTCTAAGCTCATGTCTAGGCGAAACCTTAATGTCGGATGATCATGCAATCATGTGGGAACTGCATGGTGTATATTTCGCCTTAACTGCTCATCTTCCGAACAGCAAATATTGCTTCTTTCGCGCTATTCATGCTTTACGGTTATACTACTGTGACTATACTCACATCAGCTAGTAACTGGAAACATTTATACGTAATACTTATGTATGTATTTATATACATATTACGTACAAGATTAAACAAAAACGCACGAGAATTCAATTTAAAATTGCGAAGAAATTCAAACAAAAGGGTTGTTCCTTCAGACAACGTAACATAATGAAAGCAGAACACAAAAAGTCTTTTTCTCATAAATGTAAAACGTGCAGTTTGTGATATACGTATCCTCTAATGGAAAACTGAATGGAGGAGCAGTTAAATGGCTTCAGTGTAAGTCGCGTGATCTTTCAACTTAATTCATCCACTCCACGCACTCAATCAGAACACAATACATTCAATATTGCATTTGTCGTGATTCTTTGTCTATGCACTTGGTATTTTTGTCAGTCAACAGTCTGGCTTCTACTTACATTGGATCGAAATGAGAAGAAAGTTCATTTTCAAGAATAAGGAGCTCTCACAATGTTTATGCTGCTGCATCAACGAAACAGAGGAATTTTGTGCCTCATTCTTAATTACTTTTAGCATTTTAGAATTGTATGCAGTACGTTCAATATTATACGTATAAAATTCCATTTCTCTCTCCGAGTCAGCGAGTTGACATTGGTCGTAGCTCCGAGTAATTCATTTTGATACTGACGATGATCATGATGACGATTCTGGAACTATTTAAATATTTCTAAATGCATAATACTTGAAGTCGGAAGTCAGCATCTACTTCCATCACCATCACCGTCATAAAACGGTAAAGTTTTTTCCTGGCATTACTTGAGAAAAGAAGTTTCTTGGGTGCACTTTAAATGCTGAAAAGTTTTCCCACTTTTCTCAGCCAAAGTAAAAGTGCACTTATATTCCACACCATACATACAACATGCGTATTGAAACTACCTCGCAGCAAAATAATATAGAAACTACAGTCATCCTCATCATGTGAAGAACTGGTCTGAAAAGAAAGTGTTCTTGAACATGGAAATCAAGTCCACAGAGACCAATAATACGGTAGACACAAATATATATTTATATTCACTCACTGGTCGTTTTTTGACTTTTATAAAATTAGAAAAAAATTGTAAGGACGGATATGTGGTGTATGATATGAGGTGCAGAAAATGAAATTGGTGTGGAGCCTGACGTGAGAAATAAAGACCATTTACGGTGAAAGCTACACGGTGCACTACTATATTAAATGGTGTGGTAAATTTTGTATAGTGTTCATAGGTGTTGGTGCAGGAGAACTAGAAAGCAAACGAAACGTCATCCAATTTTTTTAAAGGCACCTGTGAGAAGATGTGGAAGGACAGCAAAATGATATTTTGCAATATGTACTACTCATAGACCTACCTACAATATTACTCTTACTGCTTGAGTGAAAGTGCAACGCTACGAATTTGTTGTACCATGTCGGAGAGAGAGAGAAAACCGATACGATACTTTCACTTTATGTTGTGTAATAATAACAGTAATGCAATACAAAAGATGTACATGTCAGTTCGCCTACAACAAAATGTACAACACTGCACAGAGCTCATTTGTTCGCTCCACTTGGTCCGCTACTATACTGCTTCCTCTTTTTTCCAACTATAAGTGTAAAATAAGAAAAGCTTCTACTTTTTCCCTGATATATATATATATACACACCAGCTTGTTTCCTTCTTTTCTGTTTCTCTTCTATTGTTTTACTTTCGCTTCAAGACAAAAAAGCTCTTGAAATTGCTCTTTGACGCTTTTTCTACCAACCAACCGTATAACAACACACGCAATTTCTTTTTTATATTATTCCAGTTTTTTCCGCTTTTTCACTTGCTTACGCTCATCTGCTGTTATCGCGTTCCGTCTGTAGTACGGAAAGGCAGACAGGAGTTCCTTTCCTATATTACCTATATGAATATTATTATGGCCGGAAAAAAGAACTGTACAGACAAGAGAGATTGAGAGAGTGTATAGTATTTTGTTGTATTATTATTATGTGTAGTAATGTTGTTCACCATCACTGCTATTGTTTCAAAATTGCATTCAGTCCTTATTCACTCCACTTGAGCGATAATGTTTCCAAGATAAAGAAACTTCTTTTTTGTTCTCCCATCATCATCGTCACCCTGAACAGCAACCGCTACTGCTTTTGCAATGCAATATTATCATCATCAACTTACACAGGCATAATATTCCTATATCAATTCATGTAGTATGTACTTTTATGTAGTGGAGTAATATGTAAGCTCTTCTGTAATTTGAGTTTTTTCTCCTTTTGAGAGATTACATGTTTCCTGGGAAGAAAGGAGAAAGAAAATATTATGGCTCATGTTTGGTCTGTGTGATGATGTTGATGATGCAGTGGTGGTGGTTCCGCCTTTCACTTTCAACAGGAACGCATAAAAGTCATATGGTGATAATAAGAAAAGGGTTCTTTTTTCTTGTACAGTGTATGCCCTTTTTGCAAGGCACTTTTACTAGCTCAATACATTATTTATGTTGGTTGATGACGATGTTGTGGTGTGGGTGTGCAGCACACAGCACTTCATCAGAAGGCCATGAAGACTAAGAAATAGACAAGGAAGTCAATTCTATTTCATTTCATCCCCGCCTCTTGTTCATTTTTGTCTCTTTCATCAGTGTACACAATATTTTTTTTACTTTATTCCCTTTTTATTATTTCTTATTGTTTCCTATTCACCACCACAAAAGTTGTAAGCATGAACTAACCAAAAAGAAGGAACAGGAATAAGAAACTAGGAAGAACTGAAGAACCGAGACAACAGGAGAAGCTGCAGAGTGGGTGACAGTAAGAATAAATAATAGATATGTACGTATGGGATATGCATAGGGTTACAACGACTTTCACTTTCTAAAGCATTCCATAAGATATTCAGGAAGGAAGGAAACCCTATGAATGCAAAATGTAAGAAAAATGTGTGAAATGGATGATGGAAAAAGGAATAAAAAGGACGGGTAATATTCTGTAATGCACATAACATATATAGGTACTTAAGTATACACTAAAAATATAAAGTACCTATTCCATATAACACTCCCTGTCTAAATTTGTACATATTTACAGTCAACAGTAGTGTCTTCTTTCTGCACATTATTTGAAATCAGTTAAGTAATATATAAATTTTACTGCCTTTTTATAGGGAATATTATGCGTGTGGAGAGACAAATGGCATTGCAATGTTTCTATGAAAAAAAACACCCAGATGTCATTCACTATTCACTCCATGAGTCGACGGTTCTTTTGCTGTATGCTTCTTACAGTTTTGAAGCATACCGTTATATAATACACATCCACGAACTATGAACCATCACAATGAGTATTTCTGGTGACAGTTTTGACATAATCGTTCAGCCCTTTTTTTCTCTTCATAAGGCTGCATTTACTTGTTCTTCGCGTGGTACAGAGTCTCATTGTGGAATATGCTGTGTGTACTTCTGTGTTTAATAGGCATGAAAAAGGAAGAAATGCATCAACCTTTTTTGCCACTGACTGCGTTTGTGACGACCAGAAAAAGAAAAGAAGAAACGTCAGGAAAAGTCAAAAGATGATGAAATACTTGGAAAATGGATGACGTTAAGACATTTTCTTAAGAAAAATAAAGAAACGAAACGACTCAATCTACACATTTCTCATTCTGCTTCGGCATGCTTTTCACAATCCTTTCTCAGAAATACACAAGAACAAATATACAAATCGTAGTAGTATATTTCAAAGAAGGCCTGGTAGAATTTTCTCCCCTTTTCTGCTGCTTTACCGAGGATATTTTTGTCTACGGTACATGCCCTGGATGCTCAACATTTTGAACCAATAAAACAGAGTAACATTGAGGATACATGTTATAAGCTTGACAGCCAAGGATCGGTATTCATGTTAAGAAATAGAAACACATTCGGTTTGAGAGAGATGCATAAAAAATAAAAGCATTCGATTGAAAGGACGAGGAATATGGATTTCTTGAAATGTATTGAAAATGAAATGGCATTAATGTTATCCTAAGCACACACACCTTTCCACCTTCAATAGAGCGAATAAAATGCCAAAGGGGAGAATAAATACATACCTATATATGCAGAGGTAGGAAATAAAGAAATGTTCAAAAATAAATATGTGTAAGAAATGTATCAAGAATTTAGCAGCATGTGTGTGTCTGTTTTTGTAATAAAGTGTTTTGACACTGGTTATTGCCTAGTCGTCAGGAAAATATCGAAGAGAGAAAGGAAAAGGAGGAGAATTGAAGGAAAAAATAGAAGGGGAAATTGGTGAAGGTGTGTAAGCGAGAAAGTGAGTGACGAGACTTAGACCGTGTAGCAAGTTCGTACTCCCTGTCTGGCTTATTTGGTTATGGGCTGGCTTTGACTCCTGAGTGAGTGATGCGTTTCTTCCTCAAAAATGGCAGCAGAAATACGGAGGAGGAATGATGATGATGGCGGTTGTAAAACGGAGAAAAAATGAAAGGGACGCCGGGTGGTGGTTGTGGCGGTTTATATGATGACGGTATAGAGAGGATGGGCAACTGCACAGATGTCGACATGCATTTTGTGAGAGGGAAAAGGAAAGATGAAGGAAGTGAGTAGGCTTTAGGATTTGATCTATTTATATGAAGCAAAATTTACCTGTGTATAAGATCTATCGCATAGTCCTAAAGCATGAGACCATGTAAAGTAAACGTAAAAATAAAGTATGAGTATAAAGTCAAGTCAACCTTGAATCAAGGTAAAACTTGCCCATGGGTATTAAAGCCATGTGAAAAATCCCTTTCCACATTTTACCTGATCCGGGTATGCATTTTGATAACAAGTCACGGAGAAAACCCGTTTATTCTACTTTACTGTGTAAATACAATATTATATGGGATTTTACATGCATTTAATATGCCATGCATAGAAACTACCACGAAATATTTTCATAAGTCTCATCTAGTGGACCACTATAGCCAACGTGTGTGCCTGTATATTGCAATTTATAATATCATGTAACACGCCAAAAAACAAAACGACTCTACTAAGTCCTTGCATTTATCACAGAACAGGAGCGGGTTTCAGTCGAGTTACCAAAACAAAGGTTCATTCAAGCGATTGTAATGCAAAACGCTATATTTATGTACCAGATTCTGCCGCACAGGTAACTTTTGCTAGAAGGTTTCTGCTATCAACCACGAACGTTATCAATTTTCATTAAATCTGATGACGAGACAGCGGCAGTGGTAGTCACTCATGCATGCATGAAATTCTTACAAAATGTAGTAGTTGTAAAGATGAAGTTTTGCCAAGCGTAACACAATATACTACCACCTAGATATAAAAATGGTAAGAGGACAAAAGCAGTGAACGAAATTTATTCTTATACCTTTAACAAAAAAACTTTCTCCTGGATTATTATTATGGTGGTAAATTCAGTGAAAAATGAAAGTTTTACAGGCATTATTTTCAAGGTTGTATGCATGAAAAGCTTTGATGTTTTCATCCGGGCTGCAGTCAGGTGTCAACGACATTTGTCACCACCACCTGCCTGTGTGGCATGATGCCTTGGAATGCGTCTGTAGTGCAAGCATATAGTGCTGTAGTTATTTGCGGACCGCATAACACAGCTGAACTTGAAGGCTTTCACTTCATTATATGACTTTTTCAGAACAGGTCCTTCCTCTTCTGCAGTACTCCAGTAATTTACGTTAGTTCATTTCCTCACCATTCATTCAGCCAAGACTTGATTTCGTCATATAAAACCAGCACAAGGGCACCACCCGTGCTTCTAAATAGATTAGCAACCGCTCCTCTATAAAACGAGCGGATTCCCTCCTCTAAGAAAATTTTTTTCCAGCAGTCCATCACGGTTAGGTATTTTCTCTCTGCCTTGGGTCTGCCAACTTGCATCATCATACGCCTTCGAACAGTATCAAATGGGTAGCTTATCAGTCCAGCTGACGCCGATGATGCCTGAGCTATAATCCATTTGAGGTACACTGGTGCTGTTGCTGGATCCTCAAAGAAAGTCGATTTGGATGTATCGTAAATGCCATAGTAGAAAGCGCGATAAATCCCTATACCCACAATGGATATTCTGTGCCCTTTATAAAGTCCCCGAATCCCGTCCGATCTAATTGTTTTCGTGATGCAGTCCCTGATTCCGGTAAACTCTCTTGACTTAACGTTATCACTTTTTCTTTTAGCAGACGCTTTGCGCGGTCGACTTCCGACATCCGCTGCAATCCTTGTCTTAGCATAATCTAGAGGATATACCAAACTCAAGGACAAAACTTAGAGTTTCTGCTATTGAGGAGGAGACCCCTCCAGCCAGAAAATCTTTGAGGAAGGAGTTCACAGAGGACATTCTCGAGCATGATATGATAATCCTTCCCACTTTCTTCTTCGTCTCAAAGGTAAATAACCACTTTTAGGCACAGAATAAAGCAGAATCCCTTGAACCTCGTACAATGAACGCGGAAGTAGCATAATCCATGCTCTGCTTGAGTACCACTGGCAATAAGTACCGTCAGCATGATGAAGTTGTAGAAGAGAATGAATTATTACACTATTTTGCCAAGGAGTTGGTCAGAATTTTAAGGTTCACATGAGCATAACGTATGTAAATGTACGTCAATGCACGTTGGCAACCAGAAATGATTTATGCTGGAGGCTGGAGCCACTGCATACTTAACAGTTGCCCACATAATGCATGGGTTAAAGCCTTCATTCAGACTACAGACTACGCAGTAGAGTCTCGCCCATCTTTACGGATGACCATTTCAACTGGTATGGTGAACACAGCCTTCGAGATGAGATGTTATATGATGTGTGTGAGAATTTCAGTATTCGGTTCGATTGGTAACTTCTCATTTCTTTCTTTTTTGCTTTGATTTTCAAATCCAAATAAATACTTCATGAAATTCTGGCTCTGCAAATGTATGGAGCATTTCGTAAAGAATATGTGCAATCTAACTTTGCACTCCATATACACACGTCGTCAAAGAGCAAAGTGGCAATATATCATGGGAGTCAAAATCGAAATAAGAAAAATTCAACAAATCTGTATCCCTGTGCCAATTTCACGTTTTCACGTCTGCACATCTTACCACATCATATACGTGTACTTTTTACACATTTATGCATTTTTTTATCGTGTGTCCGTGTCTACGTGCTTGATATGACGTGTTTGTGAAAAAGAAAGATATAAATAGGTATACATATGTCTCTTACTCATACCGTTTCACTTTCTGCGTGAACCATGTATCACTTTAAGGAAAGCTACACATTTTGTTCTGTACAATAAAGAAGTGAAGAAGAGCTTGTGTGTAGGATATTCACTTGATTTTTATGGAACGCTATAAAGAATAAAAAATGACAGAAGGAAAAAAATCGATCAAGGTTTTCTTTTCACGTACAGAATACGGCCAATTTCCACGAGTCCTCCAGAGCACTTCCTTCCAATCGAGTGTTTTCTGCTCGGCACGTCAAAGATTTCCCGTGGTCACCAACACGAGGGATCAACTTCAACACGGACGTCGAGATATTCCCCGTGGGCGTCACCTGCTCATTCAACAGAACAAGGAGAGAACGAAAAAAATACAATGAAATGAAATCAACTAGCAGTATATATATTTTTTCTTTAACTCTAAATCTACCGTGGTTCGAGTTTTTTTTACTTTTTCATTACATCATAAAAAACTCTGTTGACAAGTCAGCACTTTGTAGAAATTCAACTTGTGAAGAATAATTAAAAGGGTAAAGGTGTACAAAACATTGTGAAAGTTTGTTGATGTTGCAGTTGCAAAAGTACAGTGTGGCAGGTTGATCCACAAAAACAAAAAGCTAGAGTGAAAGCAACACTACAAAATTGTGAAATGCGAATGTGCGGCAAGTTACGTCTAAAACGTTACATGCTACACGAAACAATAACTTTGTTGACTTGACTGATGTTGGCTTGTGGATAGCACTTGTTTACCTGTATGGTATAGTTGCACTGCATGCATATTGGCTAGTTTCCAGCCTTTCCGTTGTCGAGTTGGCGTGAAATAGTCATTTGAGAGTATAATTAAAGAACACAGTTTGTGTTTCGTACTTTTATTCAGATACATCCCGCCCAGATAATAACAGAAGTAGACGAATAATTTTACCAGACCATAGTAGTACGTAAATGCTAATAATTATTATATCTTTCACTATTCCGCATTTCTCTCCGTCTAGAATATTCTCAGAAATACCTAGGTGCTGGGAGAAATACCGAGTTTGGATAAATCATCGTAAACGATACAGCGATGACTAAAGGTCAAATGGCCAAGGTCGTATCATTAGACACGTCATAATTTCATCCCAACTTTGATGCACCAGAACGGAACTTGCTATACAATAGTCAATAATACGACAAAATCAGCTAAAAATTGAAATAACGATAATGCCAGCCAACTTGTTAGCACAATTTTTTATTAATGTAATACATGTAAATCTAAAGTATTTTATTTGGACATGTTTTTAAACTTTGTTGCTGTTTTCGACAGTTTAATAAGAGGTGCACTATCTGTGATGAAAATAAAATGAACTGCCGGACGTTCTACCACTGTTGATTTATTGTAGTTTTAGAAAACATAAATACATTTTACATCTATAGTGTGTATTACCTTAAATCTTTTTATTTTATTACTTTTCTATATGACTTATTTAGAGAAATGTACCATACTACATAACTACGTTATTTATGTGTGAATGCTCATTCTCTATTTCATATGCTCCTACGAATGATCAGTAGTCACTCAGCCAAAAATTTCAATATGATTTCGCTCAGCATACAAATCGACCGTGATTCCTTTTCTAATACTCTAAACAGCTTAGCTTTTCCCTTTCAGTTCTTGGGATTGTGACGATATTGGTAAATACACAAAACTAGGCAAAGAAAACGAGAGCGCAAACAACAACAGAAAGCAATTTATCCTAAACCTCACGCAATCTATACATTTACTTCTCCTTTCCTACACTTTATAGTTTCTCCACTCTTTTATTTCTTTTTTACTATGCAAGCATATGGATACTTGCGTAGCGAAAGGAGAGGTCATTAGTGTAATTAAATGAAGGAAACAAAAGAGAAAAACAAAATTAAGTTTCCCATTTTCTTCCAATACTTACTTAATACCTATGGCTCATGATGCTGTTAGTAATGATGATGTTGGGATGTGAGTGAGTGAAAGAGGTGAATAGAACAGTAAAAGTTACAGGGGACGTGATATAGCGGAGAAATAGAAGTGACTAGTGGTGGAGTGATGATGATGACGGTGAGCAAACTAAACAGGCAAATAAATACATGGAGAAGTATATAAACTTTTTATTGGACAGATGTAATAATGGGAGTAGAAGCAGCAACAAACTGAGCATGAAACAACAAAAAAAGAACGGAAAATTGATGGAAGAGAATTTTCCAAAAGTTTCCTTGATGCATTGCATAAGGTAATATCATAAGTATATATATAATCCACCACAAGAAGGAAAGCAACCTCTGGTAGTTCGTAAGGAACGAACAGATACTTCCATTCGCTCAACTTCGATTCACTTCATTTAACTGCAGTAGGAAAGCAGCATGTGAGAAACTTCCAAGAACGAAGGAAGCTCGCCGGATGAATAGGTTAAACAAGGTACTGGATAGAGCCTTGCTCCAAAAACAATACAAAGGACCGGTAGAAGCAGGTAAATAGTACGTCATCGCAGGCATCAAGCTCAAAGACACTAACACTTTTAGGAAAGGCTAAGGAATGAAAAGAGAATAAGATTAGTGAAAGTAAACAAAAGACATATATTGTAGTCTATTCTCTTTCCAGGCCTTTATTTCTCCACCATTTATAGCTACATCAAATATACAAGCACCAATGTAACAGCACCAAAAATAGTAGGAAAAAAGTTGTGTAGGTTTTTGTCTACTTAGGTAGACATCCTTCCGTTTCTAATATAACTACAAATACACGCATTCATCTCCGTGTTGCACTGTTGTTATTGCTGTCGACGAAAGGAATCTTATTTTCTTTTCTTTTTGCTGCTTGACTGGGAAAACAGGCTATCTAATGGAATTTATAAAAGACACCAAAGTGAAAAGAATCTACTTAAGCGGATATAGTAGACTGACTCATAAGACGGTGAGACGACGATGATTCCAACTGAGCTGAAAAGAAAAAAGTAGTGTTTCTCTACGTTGTACCATTCACGTTGTCCATTCTGTTCTCCTTTTCACACCGAGAAAGGACAAGTTAAGTGATTATAGCGTCAGAAAAACAATAGCTGTGCATTATCAACATTCATTCAGTGTTGATGATATTATTGAGAATATCTAAGCAAAAGCCATTGTGAATTGTTGCGCTGATGCGAGGTTATTTTCCTAACCTATGTTAAAACAAAAAGAAAAGAAAATAGTTTTGTTTCGTGTTTCTTATTTGACACCAATAACTCACTCGTTTTTTTCGTGACAAGAAACGGCATTTATAATTACAAAGCGGACACAAGTCACGAAGAAAGAAAAGAAGTGGCATTGTAATATAATTTATTTACGTGAGAGATTCCAAGCAAAGCTTGCCACCGTCGGTATCAGTTCAAAGTATATGTTAACTCACAAAACTGTATTCTACATAGGAAGGCAAACAATACAAAGTAAAAAAAGTAAATATGTACGCATAAAAAAGGTGAAGCTGACCAGAATGTACAAAAAATTTTCATGACAAGTATATTTAACCCTTTAGGACTTTAGCCCTTAATTTGTTGTACGTGGTCGCATGGAACCCTGGTTAATAGACAGACAGTCATCAAGGGCAAATATACTATCTGTATATGTATATGTATCTGTATATGTATGTATGTACCTAGGCTAGGTAACCTAGCATAGAAAGCAGATTCAATAACATTAAGGCCAATATGTGTTCGAATATTATTAAATTAGTTTGATTATTATTAAATGGCAATATACTTACATGTATCTGAATTATGTGAATAATGCTGCATATTTTCAGGGAAAGCTGTATAACATGCTACTCTTCTAAAATTTATACATTAAACAAGACATTTCCAAAAATAAGCCTACTTAAAAAGCGTCAACCTTTTAGGCTTCTTTCTCCATTCTCGTCAACCGTCATCATCAGTAATGACGACGATTTTATTAAGTCAGTCAGTCGAAAGTAAAGAAAGTATCTGTGCATAATTCAGCAGATAAACAAACATGCAAATTACATTACTTATAATATGTATGCATAAAGAGGAGAGTAGGCACAGAAGTAGTTTTGCATTAGTGTTACTGCCACGAAGTAGTAGTCGTCCTCCGCCTTGTCGTCACAAGCCGGTAATGATCTGGCCGATTTACTTTATACCTTCTTTTCTTGTTCTTTGTAGATAAAATATAATGTATGTAGCTTTTAACATTTAAAGACTTTACATGTATTATATGATACGGATATCCCCTCTCCCTTTCTCTTTTCTTCCCTTTTTCATTAAATCCCTTTTCTCCATCTCCTCCTTGTGTTTCTCCAGTAATAATATTATGCTCTACTTTACTTTTACACTCATTTGCTTTTCTTCGCCATCATCACCAGTAGAGCCCGTTTACCCACTACCCGACAACCCTTTCTTTTTTCGTATTACGTATTTTTGTGAAGGGAGAGAGAGAAAGGCTTTGGTTTAATGGTATTATTATCATAAAAGGAAGTCTCTTTATTTTCCTATTCCGAAATGTTATTATATGTGGAGTTTGGTAGGTACATTGCACATTTGTATTATTTAAAATATTCTACTTTCTGTTGTTGTTAACGCACAGCTGCCAACCAACTCTTCTGGTTTTCCTAACGTTCAAATGTGGTACGTGAAAAAGTGGAAAGGGAGAGAGAAGTCGATCTTTTAATGCTTTCATCAAAATTATATGGGACTCCCACTCTTCGTCTTCCTTTGTATGTGGAGGGGAGGGGGAAGACACGACTCGAGAAAAGAAATAAATAAAACGGAGTGAAGACGGAGAAGAAGGAAAAGAATAATAGCAAAATTCGACATCAAAATTGTACGGGTGTTGTGTGAGCAGGAAACTGTGCACAGTGCACTCACGAGCTAAAGGGCAAAAGGTAAAAATTAGAAGAAAAAAACTGCAAGAATTTGTTATATAGTATTACGTACAAACTATATATGTACCCAACAACGCATTATTGTTAGAGGGCATATTTGGTTAGTGGATTTTCATTTGACACATTTTATCCGTGGAAAGGAAAAAAGTTTTTAAAAATCTATCCACAAAGGTTTGCTGACTCGAAACAATGTTTTTATAATGTAAGTATATCATACACAAGAAGAATATAGGAAAAGTTGTTTGATGTGGTAAGGTGATGATGGTGATGTAACAGTAAAATACTATTTTATATCCAATCTAAGCTTACAAGTTTTAATCTGAAAGGGTTATGATCATGTTTCCGTATAATGATAATAGGTAGTAATAAGTCAAAGTGCCGACTTGTCGCATAATATATAAAAACGTAAATGCATGTACATTTATGTTTTATGTGGTAAAAGGAAAAGGGTTTAGTGGAGGAAGAGAACAGGGTAAAGGAAGGAAAGAGAATAATAAAGATGATTAACCTCTTCCCTGCTGGATTTGAGATGTTGGCCGTCTTTGTACCAAGAAATCTCTGCCGGGGGCCGTGACCCGACACTTTGACAAACGATCTCAATCTCTTGCAGAGCCGACATGGGTTGATTACTCCCAAGAAGTGTAACCTCCAGAGGACGAACTGTAAAGAGAAAATGAAAAGAAAGTTAGTTTTGTATGTAATGTTACATGTTATAGCAACGCTTAGGTTGAATTGAATGAATACTTCTAACCAAGTACAAATAATATATACACACACGACACACATTTTTGGATACACAATGAAGAATCAAAAGGGAATTTGCTACTGGCTGTGGCATTGGAGAAGGGAAAAGAGAAATAAGCTTTAAAATTATAATAGCATGTAAGAAAACTTTTATAAATAATTACAACTCATCTCATGTAATCTCTTCTAATATACGCACTACTGACTTGCATTCTTTAGTGGAAAGGGCAAAAATAGTTGTTTTTTTGCTTTAACAATTCAGCATTATCGAGCTTCATATTGTACTAGTTTACATGTCAAGCGAGTCTTTTTGTATGTGAAGTTCAAAGTATCATTGAACTGGGAATTTCATCCTCCTTTGCTTTCTAACTTCCACAACAAACGTCTCACATCCCTTTTTACCCTGTTTCAAATTTAAAGAGAACATTTCAAGCTTCTCGTTGCTATCATAATATTCATGTCATGTGAGGGAGCATCAATCTCTGCAACATGTCATGATATTAACCTTTGCATTTCATGTTTAACTAACAGAATCCCAAGAGTATATGTGTTTGCACGATTTTAGCATGCCCAATGCCACTGTGAGATTTCTCTTGAGGGAAAACCACGTAGTTCCCGCCATTAGAATATTTTTGATAAAATATTCCGATCCTGATGTCCCTCAGGTTGTGATCAACGTAATACCAATGCTTATATCTTGTATTTTTTGACGTGCTTACACACATGTATATACTATAATACACATGTTTGCCAGTACTATCATAACTTGTGTATAATATATTATAGTTCATAGTCAAAACACTAGCTATTTTTATGTGCTTGCATGTTAATAAACCATCACATGGTTTGCCACGCCGTTGCCGTTACTTGTATTTTATCCAACATAGAATATCCAATTGTTCTCAAACGCAATATATTTACGCCTTGTTGTCTCTTGTTGAATATTAATGAGCTGTGTGGGAGTCAACGCATTTCACTATACAGTTTCCAGTAAAACGAACGACATAAGATGATGATGATAATAATACGGCATTTTATGTGCGAATTTTGTACATGTAACATTAAACATTATCTGGTTATGTAACCACATAATACGTTTTCTTTACTTTGTACATTTGTCTTGAGTTTCAAATGCGAAGTAGATACTCTCAAAAAGCTTTCCTCATCGTGCAATATTGCATTCAATTGATACAGCGATGACGTAAACAAATACAAACGAGAAAATGCCTACAACTTAAAGTTTGTTTGTTGCAGCAGAACATAAGGCATTCGTATAAAGAGAGAAGGATACTCAACATGCGGATATTATATTATGCCTTTGGATGCCTGACGATTTTAAAGATTTCCCAAAAGCAAACAAAAGAGGAAACTGACAAGACGTGCATAAAAACACACGCGTCTATCGAAAATGCTTACACATGTTCACATGCTTAACCAGCATGCTCAGTGTTCGTGTCTCACTTGAACACAACTATATTGAAATATTCCAAGTTTATTTGTGAAGATCAAAGGCAAAGTTCTTTTGGTTATAGTAGACAAGTAAGTGAAGAGGAACAGAATGGAAGTAGAAAAAAGGAAAGGCCTTTTACACATTACGCATTGTTTTTGCTTTCGCTTCAATTTCTCCAGTGTAACCACCACCATCATCTTTAACATTCATGACGTTGCCACTTTCTTTCACGCATTTTATACCAAACTAAATTCACTTCATTCCCATATGAACTCTTTTTGTTTTTACATGTATATTTCGGCGTGTGCTGGTAAGGACTTAAGTGGGATGATATTTTCTAACAAGTACAGTAAAAAACGAGATGATGATCTTCACATCAGCACCATTGCTGTACTACCAGTTCTATCATCATCAGACCATGTGTACTTTCTTAATGTGTGTGCACGCACGTCGTCCGCGTAAAAAGAGAAAATTGAGCAGAAAATGCATGAGAAAGAAAGATTATTTTTTGTACCAACGTATAAGACTATAAAATAGCTAAAAACAAAGAAAGCAAAGTGCTTTACGTATCATCAGCATACAATCAAAATGCACTTTTACTTTCGTGCTCCTCCTCAATTTCTTTCTGGTGCTCAGCCAGCCAACTCATTGAAATGACAACAGTGTAGAAACGATGCGAAACGAATATCTGTATGGTGGTGGTGATGTGATGATGGTAAAAGAGGGACGTTGACTTCACGAATAGTTTGGGCACTCGGATGATAATACCACTTCCACTTGCAAAATTTCCTTGGAGGATTATGAACCTCTCACACGTTGATAACAAATAGGAAATGGTGAGTACATCCATTTACTTGGAAACGCGAGTTGGAAATAACCGGAAATGGAAGTTTTCCTTGAGATGATTTTGTTTGTATTTCGTTTGTGTGAAACTCTTTAAAACGTTTTTACAATGAGCGAAACCAATAAAGAGAACAGCCAAAGAGGAATGAATGGAGTGGAATCATTTCCGGTTTACTTTCTGCTATAAATAGCGTGCGTGACTAAGAATATAGAGATATATATTACGCAACTATACTAGCACACGCTTTCCAATGCCTTGTTAGTAGTAGGGGTTGTAAGAAACAGGTGGATCTGTTCTATATATAATATTACTTTTAATATTCATGTTTAAATATTTCGATATTTTCGTTCTTTCTAAAACAGTTTTTCAAGTAGACATTTTTTTATAATAGCCAGCGTATATAATATTATGTATTTATGCATATTTGAGTACCTAGAAGAGAGAAAATCATCATATCATATTTTTGTAATGTGTCCCATTTTACGAATTTATTACAAATACTTTAAATTCGTGAACTACCTTTTTCCTTGCTAAAATTGAAAAATATAAATCAGATACAAGAATACTTAGCGTGTGGAGTGTGGAGCGAATGCCATTTATTGCAAAAAACGGGGTCGCATCTTAAAGATTCATGTAAAATAAGAAGCATCTTTAATTTCTTTATCATTCTACACTTTGAAAAGCATTCAAGTGCTTCTTGGAAAACATTAAAAAATTTACTATGAACTTCGTAGCTATATGTACCCATACCTGTACAGCAAAAATAATTTCAAAGACAACAAACTAAATTCAAAAGCAGTTCTAGAAACGCAATAAAATCTTCAAGCACCATCCTAATATTGTGCATAATGGGGAATAGCATTAAAAAGGCAAGAAGAGTCTCTTTGACGTGACATGATGATGATATGTGTTTGCTCGTATGTATTTACAAGTAGAATTCCGTGATGTGCACTTTATGCAGACTTGCATTCTTTTCAGGAAAGAACACTCAGAGAGATGATCGCATTAAAATGGTAGGAAGAACAGAAAGAGCGACACTGATGGGATGCTGATAATGGCATGTGGGAAAATAAAAAAAGGAATAAGAAAACATTATGTTTTCTTCCTATGTTCTTGTTGTAGTATAAAATGTAGACTAGAAAGATTAGATCGTAGTGATAAGAACATAGTGATTCGTTTTCTTTCTCTTGTTTTCTCCATATAATATATTATTGTAACCGATTTTATGCATGAAAATTTAAAAAAGGTTGCCTTATGGTTTGCGAGACGCCAGTAGTTTTTTGACTTTTTTTGTTTACTGCTATCCTTTATTTTGGTTGTTTTAAAACAGCATTGAATTTTACGGGTCTCTTTTTGTATGCGTTTTTGTACTATTGCAATGTAACTGTAAGACTTTTTCTTGACATGTCAGTCACTTCTTGAAACATTACAATTCATTTTCAATTTTTTATGGCAAACATACAAAAACAAAGGGGACAAAAAGCAGACACTCAAGTTTCAGAGAATATCACATTAAAGGAAAATGTGTACTATTTGCATATTATTATTATGATTAGATGGTACTATAATTTTTTATTTGCTGTTGAGTGACTGGTCCCTTTATGTATGCATTTCGGTCTCCATAAATTATATTCCTACTACACTATCAACGAACAAGATCGTCATCATCACATCAAGTCTTTTGTGTTTGCTTATACCTCTTATTTCTTCTCTGGCTTGTCTAGCAAATAATGGAGGAAATTTTTCTTGAGTGAAGTACTTATTAAAACCAAACAAAGGGTAAAGGAACGAAAGAAAGGAGTTTTGTTATCGTTATATCCTGTCTGTCTGCCGTAATATTATTGGTTGGTCTCTCCGGAAAAGAAGGTGATGGTACTTGCATATATCTGCATTAAATTACTTCAGGCTGTTTCCTTTTATGTCTGCAAAGATATCATGAATGAAATCATACGAACCAATTCAATTTTCTTGTTTAGTCCTTTCACTTTCTTGCAACATTTTCCAACTTGTTTATTGCAACAAACAAAGAGCGACATTGAAAGTTGAACGAATTAGATTCGGAAGAAAAAATATTAAATGCAAGGGTGATAAAAGAAGCGTTTTTTCTCTCGTTTTGTCACAGATGGATATGTAAAGAAATGTGAGCCTAGCCTATTTCAATATTCCGGACTGGACAAGTTTTTATGATTTAAATTCTGGAAGAAATAATAACGATCGGTGACAACGTAAGCATTTTTTTCAAATTCCGTCTTTTTTCATTTAATTGCTGTAAATTATAACAGAAACAATAATAATGAGTAGCATTTAAATTCTAAAATAAAAAAACCACGCAGTAAAATTACATTTTTCGCTAAAATGGGAACGCAAATACCGATGTACATCAAGCTGAGCAAAATACTTTCATTTATATCACATGGCTGATACAAGCCCAATTTGACTTGATTTTACCAGAAAAACATAATCAGACCGCCTCGCCGCCTCCGCTGAATTTGCAGACAGGAAAATTAAAAGTTACTGTAATATCTTGCGGCGACCAAATGAATAACTTTATATATTTTACGCCTGTAATTACAGGAGAGAGCTCAATAATAAATAAAATAGCCATTTTCGTTTTCTTCTTTGATGATGCATGATTTTTATGAAAAATGCTTTGGAGGCAAAAATCGATATGTATCCACAGTGCCTCCCCCTTAGTTTATCTTTGCACCCTACTTATATCGTACATAAAAATCTCTTGGTTGTAGCTTCATTTCCTTTAACTTTAATGTACAGTTTGCTTGACTTTAATGCATTGCATTATCATATCATATCATAAGACTTTTGTGGACATGTTGTCTGTCTCTAAATGTTTACGCAATCGTTGTCCTCATAAATATAAGTTTCGAATCCAGTCAAAATTGAAATTTAACATATACTTTGGTTGTTTGAGTCAACAACAATGCACTAAAAATTCTACATGTTTTTGTAGCATAAACGATTTTTGTTTCTACCTTTTATAATTAGGTATATGTAAAGTCATTACCTATAATACGTATGGATGAAGCAGACAATGAAATGAAAATTTAAGAAAAAGTATTAATTTCACCCGGAAATATAAAAATATACAAAGAAATATACTAGGACGGAAAGCCGTAGAAATTTAGAATAACTTTTCTGATGTTTCATTTGCGTATCGCAATTTCTTTTGTTCATTGAGCCAGCTAGTCAAACAGATTCGAGTAACACACACCAATGCAATTTTCTATTTACGACACTAAAAGCAAAACAAACCTGTTGTCCCTATTAATTTTTAGATATCTGCGCACAAACTGGATCAAAGAGGAGAAAGTTTCTACTGATTTCTGACAAGTTTATGGTCTCATTTTCTCTGTCTAGTCTGGGCCTTCCAACGGCGCATATGCATCAGCCAGCAAAAATGCAATCTTTACTTGGTATTTTTTTCCAGCTTCTAGATTGTATTTTATGTGCATAGTTTTTTTCTATTTTATTATGCTACAATAGCTAAACATACCAAGTGTTATACACATAAAAAGGTAAAAGGTGCAGATACGAAAAAAATGTGTAAGAGTAATGTAAGGAGTAAGAACACAACAAAATACAGTGCCCAGCAGCAGGATATAAAACGAGGAAAGTTCTTTCCAGCAGAAATTCTCAAACTGTGTTATAATATTTCATACAAGTATTCCTCAACCAATATTCCTGCTGTTTCGACCTGACTAAACTTTCGCAAACAAGCCCAGTTACTGCTGACACGAGTAGGAGTCATCATCATATTATGGAACCAGTGTATCAAGTAAAGGAAAAGTGCACTTTTGTGTTTGTGGCAAAGTTTGAGGTTTTTTGGTAAGGGGAAGACGGAGTTGAGGAGAAAGTGAGAAAATGGGATAGAGAATGAGAAGAAGTGAAATGACTATCACTATGAAAATGGAGAAGGATGGTAAGTAAGGAGGAGACGGCGGGCGAGATTAAATTTTCAACTTTGTAAAACACTTTTATAAAGTATTTCGCATGTACAATACGGCACACGTTGTAGCAATATACAGCAATAAGTAAACAGTTAACGTTCTAAGGTTTACTGCTTTCACTGCTTTTCTGCTAGCTGGTGTTCTGTCTCCGTGCACTCCATCCAGAAATACATAGAAATGAGGTAATAAGAACTGCCTGGAGAAATCAAGGAATTTGTGGGTGTAATATCGTCGTGGACTGCATGTAGGTACACAGAAACTGTAATTTATTATCCTATCCTACAAGAGCGCCCTATATAGGTATATCCCGTATTCACAAAAGACAGGAAAGTGGATTTTCTTCCTTTTTTCATCACTTTTCTTCTTGTTATCCTTCTGTTATAGTCTTATATTCCATGACTAACTACACATTTTCAATTCACTTTTCCTTTTCATTATTTCTTCCAGATAGATTTGCCAGCACAGAAAGTGAAAACTTAGTCATACTTGTAGATTCAGCTTGTTTATTTTAGAGTCACATTTAATTCGATGGAGTGCACTGGAAAATGTATACTTGCATGTGTGGGTGCACGATAACGAGCGCCAATGTAATATTTGCCATGTCGCAGGAATAGCAAAGTAAATGTAAACTTTACACGGATTGTGCATTTGGTTTGGTTTCCGACGCTTTATAGCTTGTTTCTCGTCTCTCTGGTTATTATCTGCATGACTTGATACACAACATGCATCAACGGCAATAGAAAGCCCAACCATACAACCTACAACCTACACAAAACGCTCTTGTCTTTTGATCTTAAACAAGGATTGGGAGAGAAATCGGTTTACGAGAAAATGCTTTTGCTTTTATAGACCCATAATAAGATTTAATATCATTATAACGAGGGGATGTAGGTATACACAATAATACATAGTTTTTGATATGAAAGGTAATGACCGCAAAGAAGAAGAGGAAAGTCCGCTCAGCACTGAAAGACTGAGAGTGCACCATTATCGTTGTTGCTTCAAAAACACTTTATGTTGTACTCAAATATTTTGGCAATGGTAGAACGAGTTCCGTCCCACCACTTCAGGACAAACTCACAATGGAAAATTGTATTATGACCGCAATTACGACACTTGTGCTACTTATGCATTTTATCGATTCATCTGGTTTGCGAGGTGAAGTGAATGAGTTTTATAACAAAACTTATTGTTGTCATTTCATGTCATGTAGCTAAGAATAATTCTTGAAACGTAAAGCCCAAAATTAGGTTGCGTGATATTTGAACCTGCCATCCTTATATTATGTAGTGGTACAAAATTATATAAGCTGATCTACAAAACAATTATTTTATCTCCGAATCTTAGCCGAAAGGTTGAATGAAATTTATTCCTGTATTATATGTCCCTGTGAATGTTTTGTTTGCAAAAAACTTTATTGCAACAGGAGCAGTAAACTAGTGCAATATCATGTTTCAATTTAAGCAATAATGTCAAAACTTTTTTGTGTACTTCAATGGTCCTCTATGCGGATCTCCTTATAAAATGTAGCGAACCGTGAATGAATGAGAAGCCTCATAGCCCCATTTCCAGGACAGTTACCACATTTCAGAAAAACAATAAACGTTCAAAAAGAGTCATCAAACACAATTTATGTTTTTATTGTACTTTCGAAGATTTTATGCCGACCTCGTTTGTAGCAGTTTATATGCTCCGTGTTGTACCTGGTCTAAATAAGTATATACATTATGCATCTTTGGTATTTGCTTACTGAAATGGACAAAGAAAAAATAGAAACATTATGAGCATGAGATTATTAGTTACCCGAGGCTTGCTTATCGGTATGTTTGTAAGAGTTAGTAACAGTGTTACTATTCGATATGTATCTTCGTCTGAAACTGTGTTAAAGGCTACATACATTTAAGTATTCGCCCGGTAGTGGGATTTCAGCTGGGTTATTCTATAACTGCATTAATGAAAACAACCCATGTAGTCACGTGCATTATATTTATATGTACCTTTTAGGAAAATGAAATGCAATTTTTCTACTGATTAGATAACGTAGTTTGCATTTACTTAATTAAATTAATAATTATTGATTAATAAACAAGAGAATTTTAGACAGGACATAGGACATTTGACATATGTATACAACGTGATACACAAGCGGACGGGAAAACTCCGCACAATTCTCACAAATTTGATAGCGCTAGTGTATCATAATTAGTGCATGGTATGAAGATTGTGGAGAAAGAAGAACGATGTATTTGTTTTGTTTCATAGATTCAGCCACGTTAACAAATCCGTTACATGTAACAGCTCTATAGTTTTATAAAATTTGTAAATCAACGATAACGAATGTATTTATGTAGGCACAGCTGAACTTTAAGCAGTACATGGGTCATTCTAGTAGTACATTTACTTTCTACTTCTTGCACGTATTTGCCATATAGCAAAAACACATCTTAAATTTCAATTCTGTGCATTTCATCCGTAATTCCCAAGGGGACTCAATGCATCATTTCCCCCCATCTGACGAAACAGTACGCATAATGCAAAGGCACGTAGATAACTATGGTACTTAACTACCTTAACTTTTGATGTTGGTTATCCAGTCCAAACCCAAATATATATTGAAGATGTACACATGCAAGCTTAGGTGTAGATTCTACACTGTGGAATAACCGTAGACAAACGAAGTAAAAAAGAATCGCAAGGAACAAAACTACAGAACATACATAATTCGGGCCTATGTTGGACGAATAACTAAAATAATATTAGCAGTAAAAAGTCATTATTTTTTAACTTTCATCGATGTAATGATTAATTATAGTGTTTAGTATGTTATTTATGAACTCCTCAAAGCACTCACCGTAGTTGAACTGGAATCCCGAATATCGTGATTGCATTCATCTAATAATCCTTTAGTCACTATTTTAATGGAAACCAACATACTGATACATGTTCATTTCAAGAACATATTATAAAGATCGAACTATCTCCTTATAAAGGCAGACAGACAAGCAACACAATTGATTGTATAAATGGCGTAAGTATGTGTAATGGTGTTTGTAGCACTCATGTGGAACATGATGTGTAGTTATCTTGTACATCATATTTATAACCTTTTACTTTCTTAAAATCGTTACAGTGAAAATCCATCAGCAACCAAATTTCTTTAGCCTCTCTACTAGGCAGAACGCATGGCCTTAAGGCTTACACATGAACGTGAAATGTTATGGCTCGCATAAATATAGAATTATCTCCATCATGATTACTGTATATAACTATCACGGTCTAGTTGCTGACGAGATCCTGATCCTTTTCAATTTTTTGTAGATACTACTGATATTAAGTATAAAAAACTCCCAGTTTTCTACTAGCATATATAAGCTTAGGGGTTTGCATCGATTTTATTCTCACATTGACGAATTTTTGCTAACAGTTTAGCAAAAGGCAAACCCACCAGTTTTTTTTGGACTACTTCTTCTCCTTTAATCATCCATCATGTTACGTATATCGCAAGCCCTGAGGACTAAAGAATGCATGTTCGCAGTATTCGAGGAAAGGCAATACCTACTTGAACCTGAACAATATGAAAAGGCTTTCATATTAAAATGTTCCTTCTTCTTTTTCTTAAAACTCGTACATTATTAGAAAAGAAGCTCTCAAAAGTACACCAGCCGAGCAATACTAATGCAGAATGCAGTATGAAAGCTATGTAGCACAACTTATTCGGTTAAGTTCTTTCTAAATACAGACTTCCTTTCGACTTCCTCTCAAGAGATCGGATCATATTCATCCATCAATTCATTTCTATGACGGGAGTTCCTATTTCTTTCCTAAAATAAATTTATTTTTCATTTACACATGTAACGTAAGAAGTAGACACTTCGGCAGGAATAACGGACATTTTCCGCTGCAGAATGTTTTTCTACCGGAACCCAAACCCTTTCATTTCAAGGAATATACCTTTCTGTGTTTACACAGTTTTAATAAAAATATTGGATTTATCTGATTGAATGCCAGAAAACACAACATTTCAAAATTCTCGTGTACGCCTTCTGAGAATATTTCAAATGGCATTATCCTTAAAACCAAGATAAAATGTGAAAGAAAGGTAATTGAGGAGCAGTGTCACTGACTATTCCACACATTTTACCAAGTACATATTGCATTATGTCTTCTGAGAAGAAACTTTACACGAAACTAGCTTCTTTGATACCTTTGTCTGGTTTCTTTGTTACTTTACCACGGACAATCTAAGTAGAAGCAAACTAAAATTATATGCAGTATAGAACAGTGGTGGTGTTCTACTCCTATAGTTTAGTAGAAATGACTATACATTTTTCACATGTATTTTCATAGTCCACTTATTTTGTGGAAATTCCTCCTGGACGACGTACATAAAAGCGATAACACATTTTGGCCACCAAGCTTTACGTGACTTTGAGTTTAAATGAAGAAATTGTGAAAACTTACACACTGCTTGGTGTGGGAACAGGAAGCATGTATGTAAGCTAATACGCTTTATGCGATATCTAACCATGCACCAGAACTTTTTCCGAAGCTCTTTCCCTTTCCCACTTTTGATTCCTTACCATTGGCTTTCTTCTCTGCTAAATGCCCTCGAATTCCTTTCTCGCCATCTATTTCCCTCAATTTAAAGAACGCATAGGTTGTAACTACGAATGCTTAATGGCGGTGTAAAAGTCCACGACTTTGTTCCACATCTTTTCCCATTGGTAGACAGAACCCCACTTCCATATTATGTACTTTATCTCTCGTCTTGCTTCTTAGCCAGATGGATTTAGGTATCGAAGAAGATGATTACTAAATGCCCACAGTTGCAAAATCGACTCACCTTTCTCGCGACTGCAGCTTCAACCGTTTATCCACCGTTACTTATGAAGTGGGTAAATAGTGAGTAGCAAAACACCTATGGAACATGAGTCATTAAGAATTCGATTTAGCTATCATATTTTTACATGAAAAATGTATATGCTCGAAGATATTTTAAAATATAAAAGTTTCATAACTGGCTTCGGTCCCTTCTATATTGGTTGTTGCTATTTGTAATCTAAACTTCTATATATCGCCTGTCTACCTACCTTTCCAAATATGTACTGCTTATAATGACTTGCGGTTTCACTACTTACGCTAAAACTAGGCTTACATTCATTTCGTAATACCCAAAAAAGAGAAAGTCATGATGATGTGATACGGGATTGTTATAAAGTTAAAAGCAATGAACGTAAGTAGGGAGATACAAGACGATCTTAGCACGCAGGCAAGAGTCGGATCATCATCGTAATCAATGAAACGTGATCAGATCAACGTTATTACTCACAACTGGGAGGACGGACGAAAATCCACACAATTACATTAGGGTTTAAGGTTTGGAAACAAAAATGGTAAAATGGTATCTGGACACGTACATATCTACCGCTACTAATACACCGTTCATCTTCATGCCCAGCCATTATTACCATCGTATAATTTGAGATTTGGAATCATAATGATAATATCATGATGATGATTTCTACTTCTGATACCACATCTTTTCACCATATTGCATCACCAAGAACTGAAAATCCTCCCCGCTCTAAAAATAAAAGTTTCGTGTAAAATAGAGCACATTTTCCGAAGATCCATTCGGCAGATACATGGGAAGGGAACGACTTTACTGGCGGTGGGGCTGAAAAGGCAATCAAGTTATGGAAAAAGGGAGTTGTGTAGGATCGAGCAATTCTATATGGAAAGTTTGCTTTCACCGACAAAATGAGCGAATGGAATGTTTTTGGATGTTCATACTATTTTACGTTGCTCTTCTAAGTAGTTTGTGTACACACTCATGTATGAAATAAATCCATAAAGAACAAGGACAGAGAAGCTATCATCAGATCATAACCATTTCTTCTTTCTTCATTAATTCATTTTTTAAGCCTTATAACGTCATAAAAAGTGAAAAACAACATATTTTTCCTGGAATCACGATAAAATGTGTGTACTATGGTTGTAGATCACACATCAATAATGCCTGTCAAAGCCGAGGCCAAAGCAGACGGGGAGAAATGTTTGGAAAAAGTAGCAGTGAGAGAAAACGTAAGCAATGTAGAGGAACCACCTACTGTGGCATGGCGTATGGATTCAAAGTGCATATAAAAAGAAGTGAATTATTTGCTCTGAGAAAACACTCAAATCCACGTGAATGATTTGAATACATATAATGTTTAAATAAATGTGGAAAAGAAAGAATGGACCTGGGTAAATATTGTGGCTTAATGCACATATAGATGCCATATCAATGAGAAATCTCGTATTCCATTGAAGATTGGTTGAGAATTGGATAAAAACGTTATATTGGGAAATGCATCCATTACTTTACTCTTGATTTTTGTCCATTTTCCGGTGTTTAGGAAGTCTGTAATATGGTCACTACAGAAAATTAACAGATATTTATCATACATAACTACTAGATATTCATAATTTCTAATTTTAGATTTAATAACGGGTTTCGATATGCGCTGTGTATTAGTTACCAGAAAGCATAAGATTGGCTGTGTGAGAAAGGTAATTTAACCTTGCGTGTATGTACGCGATAGCGTACTATAATCAGTTACGGACTACAGCACACGATTTTTCATGTTACAGGATGACCGTCAATGCATTACGTTTTCAAAATTCGACATATTATACTCTGAACGCAGTCTTCTTACGAAAATACATATGTACGATCAGTACATAGCTTCCAAAAAGTAAGTACGTAGTGGACAGAAAAGTATGCACCAAGTAAAACAACCACAAGGCTCAGCACACATTGTAAACAAAGACTGGCAAATTGGGTTTCCTCCTTGAGGACAATACAGATTCACAAGAAAAAATTATACTCTGAATGAGCCTCGAAAAGATTTTGTTGACTGTTCACTTATTGTCAGAAAGATGTTGTCCGACAAGAAGCAAACCATTCACTTCGATGGGAAAGTTTTTTTCAAGATGCTTTACACAAGAACAAATACGTACATGGTTATCATCACATGTTTCAGGCACTAATAAAAATACCTAGCCTCTATAACTGATAACATGTAACAATGCTTAAGTATACCTATACACGCATCAAGAGTATCTGGAACAAAAAAGTATGTTAAACTGACTGAATAAAAAGAAGATGGTCTTGGTTGCTAGTTGGGTTTGGTGGTTCACTCACCCAGTCCAATTTTTACTCTATCTTAATCTTAAACAGAACTAGTCATAGTGAAAAAGTATCAAAGTATCAATATAATATGTATTTGTTCCGTGTTCCCAGAAAGCTATAAGAAAGATACACAAACAAACAGAAGAATGGAGAAAATCAAACGAAGAATAAAATGTTCAAAAAGTAGTTTTGGAAGAAAACAGTTGTTGGGAAAAAGGGGAAAGGCAAAAACAGATAACGGAACAAGAGCAAAGGTAGTACTAGTACAGTTTTGTTTTCAGGTGAACTTTTTTCCCATCGGCAATATCATCTTGTATATTTACACAATTCTGATGGGCTTCTCTTAACAAGGCATCGGCATCAGTAGAAGTATATTATATTGGCTAGTGTTTTTGTACCTATAAAAGTTGGGCGACCTGCCCTTTTCATTTCGTAGATTATATTTCCATTTTGTTTTACTAGTACCAGTTATAAATTTTGGTGGTCGACTCTACTGTTGACTCACCCACGGATCTTAGATGAAATATTTCCTAGTTTTTCTATACTTTTTAGGTTCGTGTAGGAAAGGGGAATTTCTTCCTTCCGAGCCAATAATGAAAAGAATGAGAGAGCATTTTGTGTTGCGGTCTCATTTGTACATTTATTCAATGCTACATGTTCGCGAAATAGTTTGTATTAGTATTTGATTGTGTTTATTTTCTGCGCTATCATTTTACATTGCATCACGCACTCAATGGATCTGTTTTTGAACACTCGCAATGGCTACTTAAGTATTTGAGAAAGTAAAGTTTATTTTGAAAATATACAACGGGAATAAAGCGGGTAACTAAAGCATATTGTGAGATATGAACAAGGACAATGAATCGAAATTGGGCTCATCAAGAGATTTGTTATTGGTTGTTGTGTAACAACAAAAGGTTACACAATCTAAATATGCTGAGGAAAGCACTTCCACTTTAGTTATCCAATGCCAACAAAACACCAAATTGGATTAGTAGTATAGACGGCCCTATTTAAACTCACCTCTCGAGCACCTGCAGTTAAAACAATGGGGGATGATTGACAGGGGGCGTGTCCCCTATTAAATATTTTAATTTAGAACAATGGGG